>JBCFYV010000036.1:0-151521 GCA_039000515.1 Timema cristinae
TTAGCCAACTACGCCACCGGGGCGGGTGCAGGGTAGTAAAGACTTTAAAATGTTATACCCGCTTAGGTGACCGATGGTCTCAGACGTCACTATCGCAATAGGCTATAGACTGTTAATGACGGGGAAATTTGGTGTACTGAAGGTGGTTTGTCAGGTTTACTTCCCCCCCCCCCCTGTCCAAATGATTTTCCAGGCTCCTTACATGCAAATTCGGATACACTTTATCCAAATTCAACTTTCCTCATACCTTACATATACACGTACAACCGGAACGGATAATAGGGTACAGTGCTAAAAAAATTGTTATAAATGACAAATATATTAAAAGTATCAAGAAAAAAAAAAATTTCAGAATGCAGATAGGTTTCTTTTAATATAAATTCTACCTTCCTCAATCATCCTTCATTAGTGTAAAAATATGCTAATAGACTGGACAGATAGTAAGGCACAAAGTATTAAAATAATATAGTATACAATTTTAAGGCCAATTACAATTTAAATATACCCAAAATTGTTTCTTTGGCACAAATTCAAAATTATACATGTGCCTTTATAAATATATACTCTTCTTTATCCCGAAATCTGAGTCTCACCTTAATAAACTACAAAATTTCACTATTTAAATAATAATGCTACCTTTCAGTGTAAATGGAGTGTGCATACATACATTACATACATTACATACATTACATACATTACATACATTACATACATAACATACATTACATACATTACATACATTTCATACATACATTAAGTTTATAACATAAATTAGAGAAAACGATGTGATTGTGACAGTATGGATTTAAACACTAAGATGAACTAGTTTAAGTCCAGTTCCAGGATAATAACAATGGCTAATACACTTAATGGTCTGCAGTAACATTACTCTTGAGTTACTTCCCACCACTAATGACACTGACACAGTAGCTGTTATCTCTCTCTCACAACTAACCTAATGAGCTAACAATGAGGTGAAGAGCAGGCCAAAGTTACACATCCACGCACATTAATTATTCTTATGGTGACCTGGTGGTCTAGGGGTAAGGTGTCAGACTTCTATGCTGGCGGCCGGGGTTCAATCCTCGGTCCCGTCAAAGATTTATCTGATTACCAAACCCTTCCTTCACCTCTGACAAGACATCTTGTGAATGTGAGGAATGCCAGGTCTCCACCGTGGTTCGGATCCCACGTTAAACTGTAGGTCCTTCATTTCATCTCACAATCACCCTACCATTACACATTAGCGTAAGTGCGTATAACCCGAACGGGTAGTAAGACGCGGTGCTAATAATAATAATAATTATTATTATTCTTATGTCGGGGTGGTACATCTTTTCAACAGTTGGTGGAGGAGAATTCTTAGTGGAAATCACCAGAAAACACCGATATATTATATGAGACAAGTGAACAAATACTTACAAATTGTATTATAAGACATGGGAGATCAGGGTTAGGTCCCGGTCGGGTGCACTGAAGGTGGTTTTTCCTAAATGGTTTTCCACTCTCTTCTCACGCAAATACTAGTACATTTCCTCTAAATTCAACCTTTTTATTCCTATCCCATCAGTGTAGTTAGTAAATAAGCGTATAACCTGAATAGGTAGTAAGACGAGGGGCTTAAAAAAAAAAAAAACTATATACCCTTTATTAAAACTATAAAAGTAATTATGGTTATATTAAATCAACACAACCTTATCATCTAAACAACATTCTCCTTAAAAACGATATTACGAGCTTTATAAAAATATGTCTCAACAAAAATGTGTTTACAAGGCAACAGGCGGCTGTTGATCGAAGTTTTGTCATCATTTGAGTACCTGCTATTTTATAAACTATAACTTAAATTTAAATTTGAAAAATGATATCACTTTGAATTTCATTGAAAAGAATATAATCACATTCCACAATATTGTCATAATATAAAAATAAGATAAAATTGATTGAGTGAAAAATATATTATTCATAATTATTGTTACTAACAGGAACAATGACAGTTCGGGTGCACCTTGCTGTGTAAAGATGGTTGCATTATACACTGTTAGGCGCCTGAGAGTTTGAGTGGATATTGATGTGTAAAGGTGGTTGCATTATACACTGTTAGGCGCCTGAGAGTTTGAGTGGATATTGCTGTGTAGAGGTGGTTGCATTATACACTGTTAGGCGCCTGAGAGTTTGAGTGGATATTGCTGTGTAAAGATGGTTGCATTATACACTGTTAGGCGCCTGAGAGTTTGAGTGGATATTGCTGTGTAAAGGTGGTTGCATTATACACTGTTAGGCGCCTGAGAGTTTGAGTGGATATTGCTGTGTAAAGATGGTTGCATTATACAATGTTAGGCGCCTGAGAGTTTGAGTGGATATTGCTGTGTAAAGGTGGTTGCATTATACACTGTTAGACGCCTGAGAGTTTGAGTGGATATTGCTGTGTAAAGATGGTTGCATTATACACTGTTATGCGCCTGAGAGTTTGAGTGGATATTGATGTGTAAAGGTGGTTGCATTATACACTGTTAGGTGCCTGAGAGTTTGAGTGGATATTGCTGTGTAAAGGTGGTTGCATTATACACTGTTAGGCGCCTGAGAGTTTGAGTGGATATTGCTGTGTAAAGGTGGTTGCATTATACACTGTTAGGCGCCTGAGAGTTTGAGTGGATATTGCTGTGTAAAGATGGTTGCATTATACACTGTTAGGGGCTTGAGAGTTTGAGTGGATATTGCTGTGTAAAGGTGGTTGCATTATACACTGTTAGGGGCTTGAGAGTTCGAGTGGATATTTCTGTGTAAAGATGGTTGCATTATAGACTGTTAGGGGCCTAGAGCTCGAGTGGATATTGCTGTGTAAAGGTGGTTGCATTATAGACTGTTAGGGGCCTGAGAGTTTGAGTGGATATTGCTGTGTAAAGATGGTTGCATTATAGACTGTTAGGGGCCTGAGAGTTTGAGTGGATCTTGCTGTGTAAAGATGGTTGCATTATACACTGTTAGGGGGCCTAGAGCTCGAGTGGATATTGGTGGGTGAAGATGGACACATTCCACTATATAAAGATTATTACCATCGCAAAGTTCACACATGGAAGATGAAACTCCTCTTAATAAACATGTATAGGTCAGAGAAGTATACCCTACATACAGCTTCGACACGTACGGCGCTAAAAGAAAGAAGCGACTAACCGGCATCAGCACAAATGCTGACGACAGGACTGGTACGGAAGGTGCTAGAGCCAGTCGTGTGCCAACGTGGTGGACACTATCTAATATCATTAACTCCGATACAACAGAAAACGAAAGTACCGTAGTCTAGAGTTTATCGTACCAAGCTCATATATTATTATTATTAGCACCGCGTCTTACTACCCATTCGGGTTATACGCACTTACGCTAATGTGTAATGGTAGGGTGATTGTGAGATGAAATGGAGGACCTACAGTTTAACGTGGAATCCGAACCACGGTGGAGGCCTGGCATTCCCCACATTCACAAGATGTCTTGTCAGAGGTGAAGGAAGGGTTTGGTAATCAGATAAATCTTTGCCGGGACCGAGGATTGAACCCCAAGCTCATATAGAGGCGCATCAAGGCTTCCCTATCAGCACCCCATGAGCGATCACCAACAACCTTAAGCACATTGTTGTTAGCTTTAACACATAAGGGAAATTCACGTTTACTTAAAAGTAAATAAAAGTCATAAGAGTTTTGTAAGGTGATTTTTGCGTTCGTAAACCCGCCTCGGTGGCGTAGTTAGCTAACACGCTAGTCATGTTGAGCTCGACTGCCGAGGACGGGGAGATCGAGGTTCGAATATCGGTCGGGTGGACTGAGGTTTTTTCCTAAATAATTTTCCACTCTCCCTCCACGCAAATGCGGGTTCACTTCCTCTAAATTCAACCTTCCCGATTCCTAATCCATTAGCGTAATGAGGACTTAAGCGTATAACCCGAACGGGTAGTAAGATGCGGTGCTAAATTGTATAAAAACACGCAAAAGTCTGGATCTATATCACGTAGCCTATGGGTAAGAAATGGTTTTTAGGGCTTGGTTTCAGCCCGGTTCTCAAACAACCACGTTTGCGACGGACTAACCCTCTGCGATGCAGGCCCTCGGCACGTTGATCCATTTCAGCCTTGAAGTTCTCCTTTTAGTTTGCTCTTACGACAAGAGATTTATCTGATTTCCAAACCCTTCCTTCACCTCTGACAAGACATCTTGTGAATGTGGGGAATGCTAGGCCTCCACCGTGGTTCGGATTCCACGTTAAACTGTAGGTCCTTCATTTCATCTCACAATCACCCTTACACCATTACACATTAGCGTAAGTGCGTATAACCCGAATGGGTAGTAAGACGCGGTGCTAATAATAATCTTACGACAAGCCCCACCCCGCGGGGGAGTTCTGCTCTAGTAGTTTAAATTGAAGTTGCCCCTATTACAAATTAATTATTTCGAGAAAGATGTTATTGATGATTCAAAACTAGTGTGCTATTGTAACAGTTTTATTTAAATATAAATAAGTAATAACTTTAAAAACGTGATTATAAAGTTCCACATTAGACGGCCGATTAGGTTCAATCTCGTTGTGTGTATTGAGAGTGGTTTTTCCAAAATGGTTTTTCACTCTTACGCCACGCAAATTTGGGTAATTTTTTTTTTACAAATATATCCTTTCTAAACCCTAAAAACATCAGCGTAATTAGTAAATAATTGTATAACCGAAATGGGTAGTGAGACGCGGTGCTGAAAAAAATGCATGTTAAAAAATTAGTATGTTAAAGAAAATTCAAAAATAATAGTTGTAGCTTAATAGAAATAATACATTTTGGGTGCCGAGTTGAGAGACTTGAAATCAATTGAAGTTATAAACAATATTCACATTTTTCAACTCGAGAGAGAAAATATTCTAGAATTTATATTCAAATTGAGAGTCGTGACGAAAACTCAGGTTGGTACTCGTTTTTAAATTGCACAGGGCATGGGCAACAAAAACGACAAACAGACACACACACACACACATTATGTTGAGAGTAAGTTGAAGGTTCATGTTTAATTCATTTATTATGAATGAGAATCTCACTTTTTTTAATGACAGTAAAATATTGGTTTGAGAACACGATTAAAATTTCAATTTGTGTACCGGTAAGTAGAGCAAGTGAAATTTACTCTCGGATTAACTGAATACGAACAGTGCTACTATTATTATTATTATTATTTCAACTGGGTTAATCACATTATTATATCTCGACTATGATAATCACACAGTGGAGAGATTCCCTGGATAGTTTTCCGGTGTCCTGAACAAACTTCCAGCCGAGTTTCGTCCTACAACTTAAATTGAATAATTCTTGACATTAGTGTCGAGTCCTAGACACATTTGGTGACCTGGTGGTCTAGGGGTAAGGTGTCAGACTTCTGTACTGGCGGCCGGGGTTCAATCCTCGGTCCCGGCACAGACTTATCTGATTTCCAAACCTTTCCTTCACCTCTGACAAGACATCTTGTGAATGTGGGGGATACCAGGCCTCCACCGTGGTTCGGATCCCACGTTAAACTGTAGGTCCTTCATTTCATCTCACAATCACCCTACCAATACACATTAGCGTAAGTGCGTATAACCCGAACGGGTAGTAAGACGCGGTGCTAATAATAATCCTAGACACATTTTTCTTTTCGCCGCGTCTCATTACCCACTTGGGATGGACGCATATGTAAAGGTTTTTATTTGTAGCGCATATTGACCGGGAAGGTTATAACATCCAGTTCAGTTGTCTGTATGAACACTATTAGCCGCTCTGGTGGCATAGAGCTGTGGAGGTTGTTTACAAATACCCGCAATGATGATGATGATGTTATGATTATAGTTATTATATAGGTGTGGGCCAGTGAGAGTATTAAGCCCAACTTAAGCCTAACCTACCTCTTATGATCGTTGGGATAATTCCTCTTAAGAGAAAAATACCCTAGGTGAAAGCCGGGAGTCAAACCCGAGACCTTTGGGTTCGTAGTCAGGTGCACTGACCACTTCATCAATGGACCGGGTATATTTATAGATGCTACAATGGATACCAGACGAGGAAGGTAGATATGAGAGGAAATTACCCGCCTTTGCGTGAAGGAAGAATAAACGACTCTGTAGGTAAAACTCCCTTCAGTAGACCCGATTGGGATTCGAACCACGATATACCAGTAATCAGTAGTCCGGTATATTTAGAGAGTGAAGCTTTAGCCAATTCGACCACCGAAGCGGGTTAAATGATCAAGTCGTGAGCTAGTCTAACCATGGGTTCAGTAACCGACATCTAAGGTTATTGAGCTAAATAAAGTCCGTTCACCGTAGGAATTATATTTTGAAAGGCCTTTTTCCCTACCAGAAATCTATACTAATATTATAAAGAGGAAAGATTTGAGTTTTTGTTTTTTTGTTTGTAATGGATAAACTCAAAAACTACTGGACCAATTTTAAAAATTGCACACAGTGGTTTGTATTGTTAGTTTAAAAAAAATCTCAAAATAACTTTTAATCAAATTAAATGTGAAAAAGAACATTATACTATAGTTTGGAATATAATTTTCTCAAAAATCTGTTATCAGTAAATCAATGAATAAAACGCAATCAATCTGAACGAAATCATTTACAACGTGTTCGAAAAAAATTCTCATTTTCAAAAACTATCCAGTAAACTACCTTTGGATCAAAAATTTTTCCGAAAAAAAAAGTATGTAGTGTTAATTTTGCAAGAAAGTTAGTCCCAAGATATTTCCAGAAATTGTTAGAAACATTTTTGGAACTTTTAAACTAGCCAAACTAGCCTAAAGAGAAAAACTCATTGTTAGTAAGCTACTATTCATTTTATATTTTGAAAGAAAATCACGTTTTCCTTTCTAGATTAGACCAAATAACATCTAGATATCAATTTTGAACGAAAATCATAAAACTATTTTGGCTGTACTCCCAGGTACAACTTAGAAAGCATAATTGTAAAATACACATTTTTTATTTCGGGAACAAATAAATCAAGGTCAAAATTTCCTTTAAAGTCTTTTCTATAAACTAAAGTAAAAGATAATAAATCTTAAGGGCCAGGGAAAACATAAATGAGTGCCTAACAAATCAACGCTCTTGATTGATTCTGCAATCAAAATCTATATTCTGGTGTTTTATGTTATTTCTCCGGGCAATTGTTGATGTATTTTAATAAGGGGGAATACAGGGGACACGATTAGTGTTTTCGCAGGGTTTATTTTATAGCAAAACACTTTTTTTTTGCCAAAATAGATAATATATTGCTCCAGTAGAAACAAAGAGTTTAATTTTCTTCACATGGTGATATATCTGTTAAGGGTTTCCCGGAATTTAATGATAACTTTTGCTTTTACTTAAAAAAATTGCGTATCTAATGCCGCTATCGAATTACAGATATTTAACAATTGCTGTTGATATCACAATGTGTAAAAAATCAGTGATCAAATATCGATAAAATTGATATTATTCAATAGAAAACTGCCGGCTTCATAACAAATAATAAGTAAATGTAACAATTAATAAACATCGATACATTATCTTAGAAGGGGCGTTGAAAATATTAATATAAAAATTTCACTCGTTCTCGAGAAAACTGATATTTCCAAACGTCTGATTTTTCCGCAAAACCCGTCCGGTAGCTAGCGCCATCTATAGTCGGTTGTGAAGACACGCCAATGAACCCACCCAACCTCACAAATAGTAGGTAATACAGCTCTAACCAGACGTCACATCGTGGCGCAGTTTTTTATATTCTAAATTAGAAAACAGTGAAAATGTTTTAACATCTTTTAAAATATACAACAAGATATACGTATATATATTTTTAATTAATACTTATTTCACTGTTATCAAATAAAGAATAAAGAAAACCTAATTTCGAAAATTTTTTCTGATTCGAGACTAATCCTGTATCTAATATCCCAGTTAATCGTCCGTAAGACGGGCTCTTAAAATTCTCCTTCTCATCATATTACCTAGGATGATACAGTTCTAAGTGATTAACACTGGCAGTAAAGTGTGCCAATGAAAGTGACAATATGTAATCTTGCGTACCTCCTTCATAGAATGTGTAGCTCAACACGTCAAGGGAATGGAGTATGCGTGTTGAGATCAGTATAAACACATGCACGCACCATTCTACCAATTAAGCCTCCGTCAAGTGGAATGGTCTACTTCAGTTTCACTACGAGTAATTACAACTCTACAAGTTCCCCTTTCACGAGACCATTAGTAACACACGTACAAGGGTGAGTGGAAACATGTTCTCCATTGATGACTTTGTGCGTGTCCGTTCACGAGACAAATTATCATACAAACATTTAAATAGGTACAAGTCAAGTTAAAGAGACGGTCATAAGTTGGATGACAATCGAAGCGCAAAAACTGTGTGGTTTTTTTTTAGCGCCGCGTCTTACTAAACGTTCGAATTATAAGCTTATGGTTTTTTTAGGGATTATGAAGCTTCTATTTATAGGAAGTGTACCCGTATTTGCATGGAGGGAGAGTGAAAAACCATTTTGGAATAAACCATCCTCAATACTCCTGACTCAGATTCGAACCTCGCTCTCCACATCATCGGCACTCTAATCTACTCCGATAGTAGCGCGTTAGACTATGCGGCCAAGCCACCAAAGCGGGTTGTATGTATTTGTATGTATGTTGTTTGTGTATGTATGTATGTATGTATGTATATATGTATGTATGTATGTATATATGTATATATGTATGTATGTATATATGTATGTATGTATATATGTATGTATGTATCTATTATATATGTATGTATGTATCTATATATATGTATGTATGTATGTATGTATGTATGTATGTATGTATGTATGTATGTATGTGTGTGTATGTATGTATGTATGTATGTGTATGTATGTATGTATATATGTATGTATGTATAGGCCTATATGTATGTATGTATCTATATATATATGTATGTATATATGTATGTATATTGTTTGTATATGTATATATGTATGTATGTATGTATGTTGTTTGTATATGTATGTATGTATGTATGTATGTATGTATGTATGTATGTATGTATGTATGTAATTGTATGCATATATGTAATTGTAAGGTAGGTTAGGTAAGGTATGTAGGTAGGTATATAAACTGGTGACCTCAGTGCTCCCCTCAGGACCCAATGTTCGAGGATTCAAACCCGACCAAGGTCAGTGTATTCCTTACAGAGCGACGAAAATCCGTAACACAACTTCCTTGGAATGGAAAGTAAGTCCGTCCGTAAGTCCCAGGTCGATTGTGACATGTACGAGATCTCTAGAAGTTCCCTTCCGGACAAATTTGTAAGAGCTTTTTTAAATGACTAGAGAAATTCAGTGCGATAAGCGATAAACTACCACATTTTCAGGACTTCTCTGGTTCATGTGAGCTACCAAGTCCCAATTATAGAGGTAAACATCAAAAAAATCTATGAAATCTTATCTTAGTTAACAAGGTCTGAAAATTCCCAGTAACAGAGGTATTTTAATGCAAAAATGGCGGGACCTCATTGCAATTATCAATAACAGAGGTTTCTCACATATCCAGACCCCAGTTAAACAGGTTTCACTGTATTATGTTTGGCAAAGAAAGACATGAAAATTAAAACATGTAAGCACATTTCAATAGAAAACTCTGTTTTCGGAATAGATATGATAGGTTTCAAAATTAGGAATTTAACTATCATCACAGGGTACAAATCACCTAGTACATCTAACATTGAGTTTGTCACTGCTATTAAAAAATTAATCCCTTCTGACAAATCTGATGTAATACTATTAGGATATTAATTTAACTATAATATTATTGGATATAAAAGATTATTTTTTGTTGGAATTAATGAATAAATATAGATTGAAACCTATTCTGAAGTCTGACGGGTCTACGACAAACAACGATACGCAGATAGATGTCATTTTCAGTAATATGACGATACACAGATTTGGAGTGTACGAAAGTTGTTTTTCAGACCATAAACCAATTTACTGCGAATTTATAAATTAGTTTCCCGACACTCCGATTTCTTTATTATCTGTAAATACATAAATCTTTATTGTGTATATTATTTAAATTAGAGGTCGAATCTTCTGTCCTGTTTTCATGTTTTATTACTTCCTACTAATTTGATTTTACCTTTACACAAGCAACAACAAATAGTCAAAAACTAGTATTCACTATAGTTAATATTGCACTTTCACATTCTTTCATTAGTTATTGTTTCCTTAGATTTCTTTCTACTTCCCTCCATTCATCTATAGTAATACAATTTCATAAATTGGAACATGTAAAGCAGATCCCAGTTTCCAAGCTGTCAGCAAATGGTTCAAATACCATTTTATTAAGGTCTTTAAAACATTAAACTGTTTGAAATGCTCTTAGGTGGACAAAGATGCGCCTCTTTTCTCATTGTTTCTCTATCAGTGTATATTATTTTATTCGTGTTCTTATGTGGAGTGGTGATGATACAATGTACATTATTCCGTTCAGAAATCTTACGAGTTTATAGAAAGAGAGAGAAAGTCTGTGCGGTGCGCCGTACCATTTATTTTTAATATTCGCCATGAACATTGATTGCGTAGTTTGAAAAAAACAAACACTTAATTTGAAATTATTTTTGTTCAAATGTCACAAATATTCAAGAATTGTTTAGATTACTGTATGTAAAAAAATTGAGCTTTACATATTTACCAAAGCATTAACAAAAGTTCTTAATTTATCTTATTTATAGACTTTAATTTTTTCGTATGATTTAAAGGTCACTTTTACACCTAAACTATTCATAGGAATCGATTGCGGAAGGTCCAGGGGGAGCGGGGGAGGATTTGTAACTAGCTCCTCCTTCCCCTTTCAATAATATTATGTATTTGGAAACCACTTAACCCTTAATTTTAGGGATAGATCATTAATTCTAAAAACTCCTCGGGAGAGGCTTTTAAAGATCCTAGCTACCAAGTTTTAGACCGATCGGTAAAATGGTTTCGGCTCTAGGACAAGATACAGGTAGACAGACGGCGACGCGGGAAACCACGTTTTCGATTTAAAGGTCTCATGAAATTTCGACATTTATCAATATTTAGAGTTAGATTTTTGTTTACGATCACAATAATTCCTCTCTGTCGCTGTTGTCAAGTGTAAAGTTAAGCAAACCCATCTCCAATCGCGATTTTTGGTTAAAGCCTGATTTTGTCTCAATTTCCCCAGTTAATATTCCCTCATGATGTCTGGAAACTCCGGGACAGCTCTGGACTTGTCCCTGTGGGATAGTCTACTCTGTAACCTGTCACTATCTCTTAGTCTTTTCAGCTGAAACACGAGAGCGCTCTCATTCATCACAACACTAACATAAATAATACATTACCAATTAAGGTGACATGATCAACATATCAACACGAGTAATACTTCAATGTGGCATAAACATGACAAGTATTTCAATATGGAATCTGATCAATACATCAAATATCGCATTCCTACGACCAATACTTTGATATGATCAATATTCCAACACGAAGCAAATACGGCCAAAACTTCATTGCTACAACAGTTTGAACACTCATTCTACTCGGGCACCAACATGGGCATTACTTCAAATTTATAACGTGATCAATTACCATATTATATGAATAACTTCAATATTATAACGTGACCAATCCACATATGTTATAAACAACTTCAAATCTATAACTTGATCAATCACAAATATTTTCCTAGTGGCATTACCATAGGAATAAGCTAATTGTTGCGTCCTACGTGATAATAGTGTTCGACATCGCCGCTAGGGGAAGAATTGGCAGCTGTGTCTATGGGTGGAGGAGGGGGAAGGACTCTTGACCGAGAAGTGGACCTGGACGGTTAGAGATGTTGTGGCGCGATACAAAATATTGTGTACTGTTCAGCAAAAAACACTAATATTAGAGCTCAACAAGTTACTATCTCTATGTACTCATCTGCTAATCCAAGCTGACACTTTTGACTGACAGTGGGTGTCAGTGATGTCAGCCATAAGATCATTATAGGTTTTAAAGAGTCGCTAACCTTTTATGAACCATGAACCATGAACCATACTTGAAAAATAGTCGGAAGGTTTTTTGATAGCATGTACAGTTGTACACACTAAGCATATAATATAATTGTATTAAAAATATAGATAAGTATACAAATTGTATGTTTTAAAAAAAAAATCTACGAAATTCTCAAGCCTATTTATATCAATAGTATATTTTTTACATCTGTAGCATAAATCACAAGAACTGAAAACTAAAAAACCTCTGGAGGACCAGTGTTACGAACACGGACAAATGGACTGTATGGTGGAATGTGAATGGGTAGAGGCAACTCACCTTCACTTTATGTTGTCTGATTGGTGTTGTCTTGGAGTAGTCAATTTGATTAACACACGCACTGAGATTGGACCGCTTCCAGGTGAAAGTTCACGGAACCTATAACCATCACTTATGGGTCGATCAAGTCTCAGCGCAGGACTCACTAAATCGGCAGAACGAAAAACCGCGCCAGCGACACTTGGCGGGAAAACAATTGACCTAAAGGGGTCCAGGTGTGTTCTTGTTGCCTCCTAGAGTGAGGAAAGGTTAACGAAGGTGGAAGGAGTCAAGAAAATGTAAGAAAAGACCAAAAAACAGTATAAACCTCAACAAAAGGCAATCAGATCACAAGACAAAATCAATAACTAACTAATTTCGAGGCATAGAGAACCTAGATAGGAAGCACATTATCCAAAGAGATAGCATAGAGGACAGAAACATGAAGAAGAGACTAATGATACTAATCTAACAATAAACAATGCACAAACAACATCCATTACTGTTTCCAGCCTGTGTCGTATTTTTTTATTCAATTCATATATTTACCACTATCTGCTTGCTAGGTCTGTCGTAGCTTCATATGCCTTATAATCTAACTTAAGACTAGGACAGGCACAACATTCAGTCCCCGGCCGTTAATTCATCACAGTGAAAGAAAGGGTAAACCCACATTTCACCAATGATAAAGGTTTCAGCCTTGCCGGGAATCGAACACGGGACTCTTAATTAAGTTGATAAATACTATACCGATTTAGCTAAGGTGTCGGACCTTATATTAATAGTAATACAAAAACACATTTAAAGCTTACGAAACGAGGGGGGGGGGGGCGCATTATCTAAAGTTGAGCTTAGCAGTGCTGCCACACGGTCGTTACTCTTCATTAAAACTTCCCTAATATTTTTTGTTTTACTTTTGTGTAACATTCACATCACTAAGAGGTATATAAATAGCGATCTACTAGTCTGTTTTATCAAGAAATAATCTTAACCTACACGTGAATATATTAGGAAATGGTTTGTAGAGATCTAAAGGTGTTTTTTTTTTAAATCTTAAATAAATGTGGTAGCTTGCATAAAATTTGAGGGACGTAAGAACTCATTCGGTGAGAAACGCCTTGGAAAACCCTGCCGTAAGAACTTTTTTTTTTTTTTTTTGCTATGACCTTCCGACTTTATTTGTCCATGTATGAGCATAGGGGTCAAGTATTCATTCAGAAGACATTATAATGACATCTCTCCAGCTCATTGACCCTAACCTCTCCTGAACCATCACGAAGGAAATACTACTTTCCAATCCCCTGTGGCTCACTAGTGATCCGCGGATCACAGGTTGAGAGGCGGGGAGGAAGGGGGGGGGGGCAACTTCCTCCCTTCTTCCCCCGTACCACAATAGAGAGAGCAAGACAAGGAAAAGTCCATCCATCAAGGTGATTGCTTTTCTTGGATGGATTTCTCGCAAGGTGAAGGGCAAGTTAAGTTGGCTTGTCTGGGACATTGCACTTGCCACGCCCCCCGTGGCGTAGCAGATACGGTGGCACCACTTACGTCCGGTAGGGAGAATCGACAGACTAAAGTGGAGCAGTCAAACGAGAGACTAGACGAACATGCGAACATTAATCATCTCTAGGAATAACAATATTAACTAAAGTAATGAAAGATTAATAAGAATATTATACAAAATAAAGTTATATTTTTTAGCACGGTATCATACTAACCGTTTGTATTATACGTTTATGTAACAATTACCCTAATGGTTTAAGGGATGAGGAATGTTATATTTATAGAAATTGTACCCACATTTGCGTGGAGTGGGGAAAACCGGTTTAAAAAAACCTCAGTACACTCGACAGAGATTCGAACCACGATCTCCCCGTCATCGGCAGTCAAGTCTATTGCGAGATTACTGCCTTAAACCAGTGGTTTACAAACTTCTTAGTTACGTGGACCCTCTAAACAAGCAACAGCTGATTTGCGGACCCCTTGATATAGGAATTACAATAAAAAAATTAAAAGTAAAAATAATATGTATAGTATTTGTACATTTATAATCACTGATAATTAATTTATGTGAGGAATGGAATTACTTGTGTGACTTTGAAATAAAATTGAAATCTATATAAAATTTAGTGACCATCTCCTTAAATCTCATTCCATACTAAGAAAATTTCATTTCACATTTTATCATACCATAAAAAGCATAAAAATTTTGCTCGCACAAATAAGTTGTTTGGAAAAAACAAAGTGTTTCAGTTGTGTTTTTTTTTTCTGAAAATTATTTGTGCTGAATGACGAGAAAACTTACATAAAAGTGAGTTTCAAAATTCTTCTCTCAAAGATGTGGGCACAAAGGTCGTGGCCAACCCTCAACTTTTCAGCCTCACTTTCTCGCTAGTATTTAATATGAGAATACATCTTCAATGTGTTTAGTAGAAACCAGCGATTTACCCTTTAATATAAAACTTTATGAGCTCTACCAAATATATTATAAAGGTATGTCACGAACCCCCGTACAATCTCACGGACCCCAATTTGAGAATCTATGGTAAGATATGCGGCTACCGTATCGGGTAATATTAATTATGTATTCGTATTAGAAATAATTTATACTATATATTATATTCATCGGTGGTCACATAGTCTCGCGCATCACTCTCTTTTTAGACCGGATTGCCATTGATGGGGATACCAGGGATCGAATCCAAGTCGAGTGTAATGAGAGAGTTTTTTCTAAAAAGTTTTCCACTCTCTCTCCATGCAAATGCATGTATATTTCATCTTAACAAGTACCTCCTACCTACCTACCTACCCCATTAGTGTAAATATGCATATATCCCGAAAGGGTAGTCAAACGACCAATATAAAATTATATTAATAGATTTAAAGTTCACGAATGTAGTGCTATAGACTTATCATAAAACCACTGTCATCTTACTGTACAACCAACTTAACATTTGCTAATATGGCTAATATTATATACTTAAACATATACATTTAAATAACTGAGTAGAAACACGGATGTAAATTCCGGAAGGAAAAGAATTACACATGATGCAAGACGTTCCAAGTGGAAGCTGGTCCACACCTGGTCTATCATTGCTCCTGTATCAAGACCTTCCAAGTGGAAGCTGGTATACACTAGGTCTATCATTGCTCCTGTATCAAGACCTTCCAAGTGGAAGCTGGTATACACTAGGTCTATCATTGCTCCTGTATCAAGACCTTCCAAGTGGAAGCTGGTCCACACCTGGTTTACCACTGCTCCTACATCAAGACCTTTCAAGTGGAAGCTGGTCTACACCAGGTCTATCATTGCTCCTGTATCAAGACCTTCCAAGTGGAAGCTGGTATACACTAGGTCTATCATTGCTCCTGTATCAAGACCTTCCAAGTAGAAGATGGTCTACCACTGCTCCTACATCAAGACCTTTCAAGTGGAAGCTGGTCCACACCTGGTTTACCACTGCTTCTACATCAAGACCTTCCAAGTGGAAGCTGGTCCACACCAGGTCTATCATTGCTCCTGTATCAAGACCTTCCAAGTGGAAGCTGGTCCACACCAGGTTTACCACTGCTTCCACATCAAGACCTTCCAAGTAGAAGATGGTCTACCACTGCTCCTACATCAAGACCTTCCAAGTGGAAGCTGGTCCACACCAGGTCTATCATTGCTCCTACATCAAGACCTTCCAAGTAGAAGATGGTCTACCACTGCTCCTACATCAAGACCTTTCAAGTGGAAGCTGGTCTACACCTGGTTTACCACTGCTTCTACATCAAGACCTTCCAAGTGGAAGCTGGTATACACCAGGTCTATCATTGCTCCTGTATCAAGACCTTCCAAGTGGAAGCTGGTATACACTAGGTATGTCATTGCTCCTGTATCAAGACCTTCCAAGTAGAAGATGGTCTACCACTGCTTCTACATCAAGACCTTCCAAGTGGAAGCTGGTCCACACCAGGTCTATCATTGCTCCTGTATCAAGACCTTCCAAGTGGAAGCTGGTATACACTAGGTCTATCATTGCTCCTGTATCAAGACCTTCCAAGTAGAAGATGGTCTACCACTGCTTCTACATCAAGACCTTCCAAGTGGAAGCTGGTCAACACCAGGTCTATCATTGCTCCTGTATCAAGACCTTCCAAGTGGAAGCTGGTATACACTAGGTCTATCATTGCTCCTGTATCAAGACTTTCCAAGTAGAAGATGGTCTACCACTGCTCCTACATCAAGACCTTTCAAGTGGAAGCTGGTCTACACCAGGTCTATCATTGCTCCTGTATCAAGACCTTCCAAGTGGAAGCTGGTATACACTAGGTCTATCATTGCTCCTGTATCAAGACCTTCCAAGTAGAAGATGGTCTACCACTGCTCCTACATCAAGATCTTCCAAGTGGAAGCTGGTATACACTAGGTCTATCATTGCTCCTGTATCAAGACCTTCCAAGTGGAAGCTGGTATACACTAGGTCTATCATTGCTCCTGTATCAAGACCTTCCAAGTAGAAGATGGTCTACCACTGCTCCTACATCAAGACCTTCCAAGTGGAAGATGGTCTTCACCAGGTCTACTCCTTCCAAGTCTCTGAGACCTTCAAAAAAAGAAGCTATCACACTTGTCAACAGCACGTGACCATGAACTGGGATACAGCCTTTCACCCGGCCGGGCCCAAAACTTTCACCCACATCCTCTTTCAAACGATCGGGTGCTCTTCTTACAAGAAGGGTCATCTTCAACGCGCCAGCTAATGGCAGCCATCCAACTGCTTTCAAAAGAAGTGGTACTCTTAATAGAATGACATATGGAACCCGGAAGTAATTGCATCCAGTTCCTACCTCCATAATCATAGTAATGCTTATTTCAATGTGCACGTGAATGATCATTGTACAGCTGGTAACAAAAACGATATGAGTGACTTCAAAGTCCCACGATTGAACGTTTCCATTCCTAGTTATTTCTTTTCATAAAATATAAATTATTATTATTGTGGTTTAAAGGCCCATCGACACATCTAGGTCATTAGGGCCTTGAAATATATTAAAACCATAATAAAATCCCCACAGGGGAAAGAGATAAAACATTCACCATCTGAGACACTCCATAGGAGTGCTCAAATGGATTCTTGGTATAAATTAAGTGATACACCTGCTAAAAAAAAAACCACAAGTGTATCACTCCAATAAAAAGACAAAACAAACATATTAAAATATAACACGTTAAAAAGACAAAACATGTTAAAATGATAATACGTTAAAAAGACAAAACAACATGTTAAATTGTAATAAAACTGTTAAAAAGATCTCAATATGAGATATTATCCAAAAGAGCCACTTTATAAAAGTGACTCAAATGGCATTAAAAAGATCCGCCTGGCGTATAAAACGGAGTAAACAAATAACTCCATCCGCACTATCGCGTAATAAAAAACGTAAGTCACCTTTAAAATCAAGAGCCAGACGGATAGGGGCTAGTTTGCGACACTCCACCAAAATGTGATGCACACTAAGGGGAGTATCACAAAACTCACACACTGGAGGTGGATCCCCTCTTAGTAAAAAACTATGGGTCAATGCAGTATGCCCGACGCGGAGTCTCGTCACGATGACCTCCTCTCTTCTAGACTTTCGTATAGAAGAGGGCCATCGCGACACACCGTCCCTGATGGACCGCAGCTTGTTCTGAGCAGGGTCGAGACCCACTGCTCGTGCCAGGTGCGTAAGACTCCACGCCGAACATAACCCTTTAGATCTAAAAACATGACACCCAAACTCGCCTCCGGAGGCATACGTGCTGCCTCCTTGGCCGCCTGGTCCGCCAGTTCATTTCCTGGAAGACCAGCGTGACCAGGAATCCAGCAAAAGGCGAGCCGGGTGCTTAATGAATCAATTTTTAAAATTTGTTCGTGAATCATCTGCACGAGAGGATTCCACGAGTAGAGAGTGGACAGTGCCAACATAGCACTCATGGAATCCGTGCAGATGAGAACAGAACGGTGACACTTACGATACACAAAACACAGAGATTTAAAAATGGCGTATAATTCAGCCATAAAAACACTGGATTCACCAGGTAAACCAAATTTAAAATTGTTTCCCTCCACAACAAATGCGCATCCCACGGAAGCCCCACACTTGGAGCCATCCGTATAGATGCGCTCAAAGCCCTGAAAGCGAGTGGAGAGGAGCTCATTAAATGTCCTCTCATATATAATCGGCGGGGTGGTCGCTTTAGGGAACTTGGCAAGATCATAATGGCATTGAGGTAGGCGAATCTTCCAGGGAGAAACTCGACCTGGGTATGTGGGGATAGCCTTTGGCAGGACTATCCCACACGTGTCGAATACCGATAGCATCCTGATCCCAACCGGCCTTGTACTACGCCATTTGGTTTCATACAAGACACGGTTAGGGGGATGAAACACAGGTCGGTAGGCAACATGCTCCGGCATGCAGTGAAGTTTTGAAACGTAAGATGCCAGAAGATAGGACCGCCGGTAAGAGAGAGGGGGCTCACCGGCGTCGGCACAGATGCTGACGACTGGACTGGTACGAAATGCACCAGTAGCCAGTCGTATGCCAGCATGGTGGACACTATCCAGCATCTTCAACGCCGAAGGTCTCGCTGATGCATACACAAAACTGCCGTAATCTAGTTTCGATCTTACCAAGGCCCTATACAGGCGCATCAAGGTTTCCCTATCAGCCCCCCAGGACCGACCGCTAACCACTTTAAGCAGGTTGAGTGCTTTTATGCACCTCGCTTTCAGGTCTTTGATGTGGGGAATCCAGGTTAATTTAAAATCAAATAAAAGTCCCAGAAACTTTACGGTCTCCGAGACAGGTAAAACAACGTGATTCATTAAAATACTGGGGACTTGTTGTATTCCACGTAATCTATGGAAGTGGACGACCGTCGTCTTGGCTGAAGAGAAGCGAAAGCCATTACGCGATGCCCACGACCATAGATTGTTGACAGAGAGTTGTATCTGCCGTTCAGCCCTGTGGAGACTCGATGAACTACAATAAATTGCGTAGTCATCCACAAAGAGGCATGAACGGACAGGAAGGTGTACGTTGTCCACAATGCCATTTATTGCAATGGCGAACAACGCACAGCTTAAAATACTGCCCTGGGGCACCCCATTTTCTTGAATAAAATCATCGGATAAGGTGTTGTTTAACCTTACCCGGAAGTGTCTATCTGACATAAAATTAGCTATAAAAACAGGGAGGTTCCCACGGAACCCCCAGTTAAAAAGGGTTTTTAAAATGCCGTACCGCCATGTGGTATCGTACGCTTTCTCCAAGTCAAAGAAAACTGCCAAAAGATGCTGTTTATGGAGAAAGGCGTCACGAACTGCCGTCTCGAGACGGACGAGATGATCCACCGTAGATCGGTTGCGGCGAAAACCACATTGAATATTTGATAGTAGATTGCGGGATTCTAAATACCATATTAATCGTTTATTTATCATTTTTTCCAATATTTTGCATACACAACTAGTTAAGGCTATCGGTCTATAACTAGTTGGTTCTAATTTTTCCTTGCCACTTTTATATAGAGGGATAATTGTTGCTTGCCTCCACAGTGTTGGGAACTGACGAGATTCCCAAACACTATTGTAGAGGTCCAACAGACATGCTCGTCCAGCAGGGGGTAACTGGCGCAACATTTCATAATTAATGTCGTCGGGGCCAGGAGCTGTGCTACCCGCCTGGGACATGGCATAGGTCAGTTCATCTAAAGTAAAGGGGGAGTTGTAATCCTCCCCCTGACTCTGACCAAAGTCAATAGAATGGCGCTCTATGTTCCGCTTATGCGCTGCAAACTCATTTGAGTAGCTTGCAGTGCTAGATATGGCGGTGAACATAGAGCCCAATACATTGGCGACCTCCACAGGGGAGGAGACAAGCGTACCATTTGACATGAGGGCAGGTATGTTATTGATGGTATTTTTGCTACTACGTAATTTACGAATATTGTCCCAAACCTTAGTTGTGGGAGTGGAAATTGTAAGGGTAGATATAAACTGTCTCCAAGACTCTCTTCTGCTTTCACGAATGATACGGCGAGCTCGAGCACGCATAATCCGGAATGATTCTAGATTATCCAAGGTAGGACGCCGATGGAAGAGACGTAATGCTCTTCGACGGTCAGAAATGGCCAATCTACACTCCTCGTTCCACCAGGGAACAGGATGGTGGCGCGGGTTTGGCGAGGATTTAGGGATAGATTCCCTCGCCGCCATGATGACCGTCGAAGTAAAATGGGCAATATTAACATCGACGTCCGGAGAAAGGGGTTGTACAAATACGGCGAGCTCGCGAAATTTATCCCAGTCAGCACGTTTAAGCACCCATTGTGGTGCACGTGCTATACCGGGAGGGTCTTCAATTAGCGAAAGCAGAATGGGAAAGTGATCGCTGCCACATAGATCCGAGTGGACCTCCCAAAGGAAGTGGGCAGCGATCCCGGGGCTACATAGAGTTAGGTCGATGGCAGAGGATACACCATTAAAGGTGGAAAAGTGTGTCTGGGTCCCGGTGTTCATTAACACCAGGTTTCCCGAGACAAGAATATCCTCTACCATCCTCCGCGGGCATCTGTATAATTAGACCCCCACACCAGGTTGTGTGCGTTAAAGTCCCCCAAGATAATATAGGGGGCGGGAAGTTGTTTAAAGAGGGCCTCTAGGCTCCTCCTTGAAACACGTTCACCTGGTGGGAGGTAGATGCAGCATACAGTTACTTCTATAGAAAGGGAGACTCTGACAGCGATCACTTGGAGATCAGATACAATATTTATAGACTTATTATATATATTGCTACGTGCAAGTATAGCCACACCTCCGCTAGCCCGATCGAAGAATGGCTTGTCGGTACGATATACATCGTACCCACGAAGCATCGGGCTGTCAGTTGGGCGGAAGTGGGTCTCCTGCAAACACAATATGGAAGGATGCAGGGAAGAAATTATTAGTTTAATTTCCTCTACACGAGCATAAAAACCCCTACAATTCCATTGTAGTAGCGACATTATTTATTAATATATAATTTAATTAAATATCCTCACAATCCATAACACTATCCTTTAAAAATAAAAATTTATTGAGGACTTTTTTAGGTCCTCTTGCTTTTCCCAATCTCTCTTGGACCTCTCGCTTCAGGAGAGGCTTTGGTTTGTCTTGTAGAGACTGGGACGGGGGATCCTTACGCGAAGGCTTTGTTAAAGCCTTCGACGCTTTTTTTAAAGTTATTTTTTTCGGCGGTCCCTTGCTGGTCCTTACTCAAGGCACCAGTGGGACTCGCCTTTGCGACCTCACCTGTACCACCACTCATCCCGACCTCCGGAGTTCCTGAGGCGGGGTTGAGCGGCTCGACAACGGTCGCTGATGGTTTAGGACCCGAGGAGGACTCGGGGGTGTTCCTCGAGTGGGGCTCGGCGGGGCTCCTCGAGGAGGACTCGGAGGGGGTCCACGAGGAGGGTTCAGAGGGGTTCCCCTAGGCGGCCTCCTCGGGGGTAAAGGTGGTGGAGGCGACTTCGACGGGGGTGTCGCCCCTAGTACTATTTTTGGTACCACCATAGATGGTGCTGGTTGCCTTTTAGTGTCTCGAGTAGAGACGAGTGGCACAGGTCGTGTAGGCGTATTGGCAATATTAACTGCGCAATGGCAGTTGGGGCAATTTATGTTCTGGCTTACAATCTGGCTATAAGATGTCTGAAATACCGGAGCTTGACTGGATACATATTCCTTGCGGGCCTGGGCATAAGGGATCTTCTTTTCACACTGGATCTCCAGGACTTTTTTCTCCACCTTCCATTTCGGACAGGTCCGAGACCAAGCAGAATGCGGACCCTTGCAATTGACGCAGAACTTAGGAGACTCACACGGTGTATCGTGAGCCTCCTGTCCGCAATCCGCACAGGTTGGCCTTCCACGGCATCTCAGCTTCGTATGCCCAAATTCCTGGCACTGAAAGCAGCGCCGAGGATTGGGAACGTATGGCCTGACTCTGAGCACATGGAAGCCCGCTCGAACCTCCTTTGGGAGGATGGGAGTCGCAAAGGTGAGGATGTATGTATCCGTCTTTTTCTCTTGTCCGTTCTTTTTGGTAATGATACGGTAGACCTCGGTGACGTGCTGAGGGGAAAGCTCCTCACAGATATCCTCAATGCTCACGCAGTCGAGGTCATAGCAAGTGACCACTCCCTTGCAAACATTGAGGAACCTGTGGGGCTCCACCTTCACCTGTATATTTGCCGTATTACTTAACGGTATTTCGGAGATTGCCATAATATTTGAGGATTGTGTGTCGGTCATAGTCTGAATCATTATAGTGCCATCACGCAGTTTCCTTATCAAAACGTCAGATTTAGCTGCTCCATTTATCACTCTTTCGAGGATAAATGGGCTGACACGTTTCAGATCTTCACTTTCATCTACTCGAGACATCACCAGGAAGCGGGGCTGGGGCCTCACCACTTCCTGGCTTTTTATCAAAACAGGGCTGGACGGCCTTACCCGTTTCCGCCTCTTATCATTAATACGGCCCTGTGAGGGGCCGGGCAGTAAGATGCCAGCAGAACTTGGCAGTACGGTGCCAGCGGACAGTAAGGTGTCAGCTGTGACAGTGGACTCAATCATGAGTTGGAGGACAACCTGCAAAAGTACTCGGATCGTAGACCCAGGTTGATCCCAGTTGGTTCTACCACATAGGGCCCTGTTAACTCTTCCGACGAGAGGCTCCATACGACGCTAGACATGACAACCTTCATATGGAGCATCGCCGGAAGAGAGGTCACCGCAGCAAGTGTATGCAGGAAAGCGCTAATTTTACGTCCGGAACCATCATGAACGCAACCGGTCTTTTCTCAAGGTAGGGTACCCGGTTGTCATCCCTAAGGCCCTTCTACCAAGATATTACAACCGGCGCACTTTCATTCGGGAGCTCAAGGCAGTGGTATCCAATAATAAACAGAGAATAGCCGGGTTAGTTGCCAAGGTCGTCAACGGAAAGGCCAAAGGCCTCTGTGCAGGATGAACGGTGGGGGAAAGGAAGAAAAAGGTAAGGATAGATAAAGCGAAGGGGGAAGAGTGAAAAAAAGGTGGAAAGTGAAGGAAGAAGAAAATGATGTGAAATGAAAGATATAGGATAGGTTTGTCCCACACGAGGTACGTCCTGCACAGAAGCCTCCCCTTTTAGTCGCTTCTTACGACAAGCAGGGGTTACTGCGGGACTATTCTAAACCCCGTCCCGCAAGGGGGCATAAAATATAAAAATTGAGGATATATTTAAATGGGCAAATGAAAAGCAGCACTTAAAGAACCCGTTCCTCCCAAAGAAAACGTGTAAATTACAATCTACTTTTCATAGAAAGGGCCTTTTAAAAAATATAACACTTTTTTTACAGCTAATGTTGATAATAATGTAACAAGGATGGAGATGCCCATGCAAACTTTGTAAAGTCCGTTCATGATAGGTTTTTATCTGGATGACAGTTCGAAAATCATATGTTTAGGTTTTGGGTTGCCAACACTTGTGTTAGGGATGAGGAAGGTTGAATTTAGAGGAAGTGTACGCGTATTGCCATGGAGAGAGAGTGGGAAACCATTTAGGGAAAACCACCCTAAGTACAGCCGGTCGGGATCGAACCACGACCTCCCAGTCATCAGCAGTCTAGTCTATTGCAAGCGCCTTAAACCGTGCGGCCACTAAAACGTGTTTAGGGAATATTATTGAGCAATTATTAGATCTGGAGGTAACTGAAAATATAATTGTTTATTTTGTTATTTAATAGAAGTAGTAACCACTTTGGTGGCCGCATGGTCTATGGAGTTGCTTTCACAGAAGAGTAGACTGTCGATGACGGGGCTATCTAGTTTTAAATTTCGGTCGGATGTAATGAGGTAGGTTTTTCCAAAATTGTTTTCTACTTTCTCTCCCCAAGAAAATGAGGGTACACTTCTTCTAAATTCAACTTTTTAACCCAGAATTCATTAGAGTAATTAGTAAGCCTGCATATGAGTATAACCTGAACAGACGCGGTGATAAAAAAAAATTGATTTCCAGCTGTTACTTTGGGTATTTTTTTCTCTTAAGGGAAATTATCCCAACTGTCACCAGAGGTAGGTAAATTAGGCTTAAGTTAGGTTTAAGGTTCCCACTAGCCCACACCTCCATATTCACATCAACTCATTGCTGGTACGTGTAGACAACCTCCTATGGTGCACTCTGGGTAACGCTCTGTGCCACCAGAGCGGCTAATAGTCTGCATTCAGGTCACCGAACTAAATGTCATATCACTTCCGGTCAGAAAAGTCATTTTTTTTTTTTTTTTAAGTTTTCAGTGGCAACCATAATACGGCTTCATTTTGTAGGTTTGCTCTTCGAGATTTAGTTCTACGTTGATGGGCAGAGTAAAACGCAAATCATTCTGGAGATCTTAATCGTTACAGGACCTGACCATTTATATTAACATAGGAAGGATATATTGCCAGAGGAGAGATTTTTCAACTTCCGTAATAGAATTAATGGGCTTTTCCTTGAGCAGGATCTAAAATTCCGAGTACAGGAAAGTTTCAAAACTTTTTTCCAATACTTGCTATTGCCACCATTTAAGGGAAATCTTAATAATGTCCCAGTTTGATGAACTGTTTGTAATTGTAATCATGAAGTTTGAAAAAAAAAAATGTAACCCTTAGTTTGGTCGTGACCTTTGCATTAAGAACCACTATCTTAGACCATGTGACCACAGAAGCAGGTAGGAATGTATTAAAGTAGACTTAGTAACTTTTATATTGGCCAGTTACAGATTTGAAATAACTTTTTTTTCAACAGTTACAAAGGTTACAAAAACAATTTTCAAATTGTTTTCATTTGTCAAGTCATGTGATTTGCAGCTATTACTTTTGATAGACAACATCACTATCTATGAGATTATACTAAAAATATAGTCAAATTATAGCAATGTTGACTGCACACAAAAAAATAAAATTAAGAGGTATTTTCTTTGAAACGTAAAACAGCAAGGTGAGCCCATGTCCACATAATATGTTAGCCTACTTCAGGTGAGACTCCGGCATTTGCCGTGAAGAAACAAAATAGACACTCAATAGATGATGTTTTCTCAAAGTTAAATAACATTCTTACTTTTATATTGTAGTATTATACCTGAATAATGTAAATAGTCATCAAAACAAGCACTTTTTGTTTCGAGTAACTTTTGACACCCCCTTTTGCCCAAATTTTACTTTCTCTCGACCTCTATGAGATAGAAGTATTGTGATCATCAAAAAAGTCGAACTCGTGATTTTGATAATTAACAGTGATGTTTCATGACCCCCTGAAACCGAAAAAGAGGTTTTCGAAATGCTGTCTGTCCGTATCTTTGCCTAGAGCCGAAACCATTTTACCGATCGGGCTAAAACTTGGTATCTATTATTATTATTATTATTATTAGCACCGCGTCTTACTACCCGTTCGGGTTATACGCACTTACGCTAATGTGTAATGGTAGGGTGGTTGTGAGATGAAATGAAGGACCTACAGTTTAACGTGGAATCCGAACCACGGTGGAGGCCTGGCATTCCCCACATTCACAAGATGTCTTGTCAGAGGTGAAGGAGGGGTTTGGAAATCAAATAAACCTGTGCCGGGACCGAGGATTGAACCCCGGCCGCCATCATAGAAGTCTGACACCTTACCCCTAGACCACCAGGTCACCGTTCTTGGTATCTAGGGTTTTTATAAGGCTCCCCCGAGGAGTTTTCGGTATTGTATATCTAACTTTAAGTTAAGGCTAGTGTACTGTATGCAAAAAAAAAATTACTTAAGATTTTGATTAAATTTTGTATTTAGATACTGTTTAGTAATACAAACAAAATGGCAACTCTCGTGTTCCAATGAAAATGATTTTGAGGTTACTTTACATAAGCAGAAATTTCAAATGTTGATCAAATCTCCACAACGATTTTAGATACGAAATAATTTATCGTTGTAAAGTTGTAATAATATTAAAAATCAAAAGTCTTTTAACTGGAATATATTTTTATAAAACTAATAGTTTCTGAGCTATAAACAAATATATATTTTATGGCAGTCTTAGAAATATTAAATTATTGATCGTTATGCTCTTTGGTGTTTTTCTGAAACAATAGTTAGAAATATTATTGCGTTTCACAAATTCTACGAGTTTTAATAAAGTCTCTATTTTAAGATATGAGAGAGAGAGAGAGAGAGAGAGAGAGAGAGAGAGCAAGTCTGTGCGGTGAATCGTGCAGTTTATTTTCCACGATATTAAGAGTTTTCGTTGGTTCGAGCTATTCTCGGTCCATCCAACTCAAACTATCAGGACTTTACTGTAATTGCCATAGTGCTCCAGTTTTTTCGGCACAAAGAGTTGACCATAAATTAAGAGTTTTTTTTATGCACCTTTATATAAAATTGGCATTAGGTTCCAATTTTTCAAGCAGCAGATAAATTCGGCACTACGCTATAGTTTTGCCGGCAAAAGGAATTCAAACCCTGACCTCCCTGTCAATATCAATTATCAGACCATACAAGTTAGATGTGGACATCGAGGCAAATATTACTAGAATCACAAGGTCTCTTCTTGTACGTGTATATGTTCACACGCCAGTCCACGTGGTGAGAATCTCGCAAATGGTGAAACTAGATCGTAGGAAAACGTGTTTTTTTTTTAGAAACATTCAGCAAGTGGTGAAGGGAGTAAACAAGAGTGACGTAGTATTACAACCTGCCGTGGGAGCCGGCTATATCGATCACCATCTGGTGTTCGGTCAAAGAACCCTCAAATCACTTTCTCTGAACAACAATCACAATATTACCGAGACCGCAGCTTCCGTTCAAAGTACAAAGAGGGGAGAGGGGAAGGAGGAAAAGTCACTGTGGTGCCACATTCACTCACACGAGCGCTGTTTTCATACTTGATTCGGTAGGGAAATTTAAATATCCAAAGAATGAAGGCAACTATCACGAAACAGCCATCGAAGTGGCTACCATAAAAGATGTGCATCGTTAATTCATACGGTCAATAAGTATATCCACAACTTGTGAATGTGGGGAATGCCAGGCCTCCACCGTGGTTCGGATCCCATGTTAAAATGCGGGTCCTGCATTTCATCTCATAATCACCCTACCATTACACATTAGCGTAAGTGCGTATAACCCGAACGGGTAGTAAGACGCAGTGCTAATAATAATAATAATAATAATTGTATCCATTTTTTATCACATCTCTGAAACTATATTATGAGATATGAAATAACCATTCTAAAGTTAAAGTCATATTAAAAATAAAATATATTTTAATTTTAATTTGAAATGTATTTTTTTATAAAAACAATAGTTTCTGAGCTATAAAACCTATATACATATAATTTTTATGGTGCACTTTAAGATATGAAATAGATTGTTATACTTTTTGGTGGATATAAAGGTTCCTTTTTATCTATATTTCTGTAACATCATTTATGCTCTTTAGTGGAGTGTTTCTGCAACAGTATAAATTATTTCGTTCCCCAAATTTTACGAGTTTTTAGTAACTGTCTCTATTTCAAGATGGAAGTGAGAGAAAGTCTGCGGCACACTGTACCATTATTCCTATATATATATATATACATACACGTTTAATTATCTTGAAGTAATTTTAACCTATTTAAAAAAAAATTGGGGTTGTAGGTGTTATGAATTGTATAACTTTATTAATATACTTGCCTATGCATTGGGGAGGGAAAAAATATATTATAATGAATTATTTCAGTAGAGAACGCTTTTAACCTCCAAAACATCCCTTATAGTTTTGGCCCTAACAAATTGATTTAATTCTAAATTGAAAACTCCCAGTCATCTGCTCGTTAATTTAACATATAAAAGATAAGCCCCAATTTTTACCATTGAAAGATTATTATAGCAAAACTCGAACCCGGTACTATTAGCTCAGTAAACAGACGCTATATCGTAGTAAGACAAGATGTTGGATCATATCCAATAACTCACATTTTTATTTGGTGTTACTTAATGTACAATTTACCCACTTCGGTGTCCGCATGGTCTAACGCGCTACTTTCGCAGTATACTAGACTGCAGATGACGGAGAGATCAAGGTTCGAATCTCAATCGGGTGTACTAAGGGTGGTTTTCCATAAAATGATTTTCCAATCTCCCTCCATGCAAATGCGTGTACGCATCCTATAAATGCCATGCCTCATCTCTAAAACTATTAGCGTAATTAGTGCATAAGTGTATAAAACTAAAGGATGATAAGAAACGGTGCTATAAAAAACCATTTAGTTTCTAAACACAAGGCTATACTTGAAACCCCCGACATAAAACACAATGTAAGATCCTTTATGATTCATATCTGGACCAAAATCTATTTGTGTGAAAAGTAGAACTAAACTAAAAAAGTTCGAGTAGAACACATGTTGGTTTGGGCAAGTGCAAGACACAAATGACAACTGATCATATAAAGACGCAGTGGCGGTTATAGAAGTTGTTTTTTTAATGTGTGACTAACAGAATTTCAAAATTCTTTGAATCCGTCTCCTTGTTCACTGACTCTTGAGACAGATAAGACCACAGTTTTTTTTTTATTTAGCATCGCGTCTTACTACCCGTTCAGGTTATACCCCTATGTACTAATTACGCTAATGGTTTAGTCATTAGTAATGCTTAATTTAGAGGAAGTATAACCGCATTTGGCCTGAGGAAGAGTGGAAAACCATCTAGGAAAAACCACCATCAATACACCCAACCGGGATTCGAGCTCCAATCTTCATGTCTTCGGCAGTCTAGTCCAACACTAGACTATGGATCACAGTTATTTGTGACTTTTGGTGTTTAAAGTTTATAAACTATTAGCATTAATACAAAACTCCATGGCGTCAACCCGCAATAGAGACAAACAACCAAGCGGCCTCCGTCTGTTGGCGAAGATGATGCCAACTTCTGCAGATAAAGGGTGTCATTTGGTCAGCACAACGAACCCTATGGACGTTAATCTCAGTTTTATAGATCGGAGCTGCTACTTTTAAAAAAATCTATTAGCTACTCGTATGTCCTCACAAGGGTGAGTCGACCCCGTTCCAGACCCACCACTTCACATAAAATCTGGAAGCACCAAGAACCGAACCCGGCACCCTGACCACTAGAGCACAAAGACGGTCATTATCTTGAATATGTACATATCAAAAGTAGGCTAAGAGCGTCCCATGTCGACTGATATTTGTTTAAAAGAGACAGCTCTTGATAAGAGGTAAGGAAAAAAGGGAGCTAGTCTAGTCAATAGTCATTGTAACGGATAAGAAGTTCTTAATGCCCCTCGACCTGAATTAACTTTACAACGGTACCTCGCGGACATCTAGGGCACTTCCAATCAAGAGGTGGCAGTGTAAAAGGGTGGATGGTTTAAACAGTTTTTATCACCTTGGTTTTTTTTACGGGCACTCAAAACACGCCTATGTTCATGTCCAAGATATCCTACTGTACTTGAAACTGGACAACTCACTTAATACTTCAAGCTTTTAAGATGGTATTTGAAAATTTGAAAACAAACATTATTAGGAAATAAGAGGTAATAAAACTATTAACTACCTTAAAAATAAAGTCGGTGCACACGAATTGCGGAAAAACTCATCTGAGCTCGGTAATACCCTTACACGAACGGCGGGGTGAAAATTACATTCGTAATAACTTTGTTCAGAATGGAACATGGAGGTTAGGTTAGGTTAGGTTAGGATTTGAATGGGATTACAGGTTGTTCCGCAATTTGTGTGGATCGGCTGACAGGTATACTTTATTCCGCAATTCGAGTGCACCCAAAAAAAGTTAAAATTCAGTGTCAAAGAGGGTAGGGCCTATTCTTCATATACATAGTTTATAATTGATTTATTTAGCACAGGCCTACATTTAATATATTTTATGTGATATATCAATTTTAAATTAATAGCTCAAATTAAAATTGCGGGTGTACTAACTAACAAAGCCTCAATTTAAAAGAAAAACTATTCGATGCATTTATTTTATGATAAAAGTATCTGGCAGTGCTTAGTACAAGTACTTTTTGTTGTTGTCGTTTTTGATATAAAGTAGACTCCATATTTAAAGAGATCCAAAAACTAAACTAACTTTTGGTCCACACATCTTGCTATTATTATTTGGAGCCACGAAAACATATTGCAGTCATTAGCGAATGTTTTTAAAAAAAGTTAAGAACCAAATAAAATCCCCACAGGGGAAAAGTAAATGTAATAGCCTCAACCGCTAAGAGAAACAAATGGATTTTCTGACACCAATAAAAATAAAAGGAATAAATAAAGTACTAAAACAATTTTAAAGTAATCTAAATACTAAACAATAATGAAATTCGCTATTCCTTAGAAGCAAGACTAAAAAGGGATTAAAATAGATTCCTCCAGCGTATAAAACTGAGTAAAGTAATAACTCCTTCGTTCACTGTCACGTAACAATACAACAAAGGTCACCATTAAAATCAAGAACCAGGCAAATAGGGACATACTTGCGAAACTTCACCAAAATCTGGTACACACTAAGGGGGCATCGCAAAGCTCAGACGACGATGGGTCAAAAACAAATGATCGACGCGGAGTTGCCTCACGAAGAACCCCTCTCTTTTAGACGTACACGCCTTTTACCCTAAAAGGTAGCAGTTTTATCTTGATGGCCTACATTATGGCCCTATCTTATAAACTGCGCCATAGTGGAACCATGTTAGGTAAAAAAGAAGTACGTATTAAAGGCCATCGCGATACACCATACCTTATGGAACGTAGTTTGTTCTGAACCCGCTGTTCGTTCCAGGTGCTTGGGACCCCACGCCGAACGCAACCCTTCAGATATAAAAACGATACACCTTAATACACCTCATGAGGAAGATGTACTTAATTTTTTTTTTCAGCCTAGTCCATCATTTTATTACATCAAAAGGGTTTGACACCATCTATCAGTTCATATTACAAGTATATGAAGCCTAATAAGTAGAAAACATGACTTATGGTAAATAAAATTATGGGGTTTCATTAAATAAAAGGTAGGTGAATAAAATATTTCTTTATAATTAGAAATTTAACAAAACAACTTTTATACAAGTAGAACTAATAGAAAAATTATTAATAAAACGTGTATCTATCAAACAATCAAAATTTATTAAGTGAAAAAAAACTGAATTTAACATGCTTAAATATTGGTTATTTTTATTCTATTTTTTTTAAAGTATCCCTTCAGATTATACGCTTATGTACTAACTACGCTGGTAGTTTTAGGAATTAGGAAGGTTATATTTAGAGAAGTGTACCCGTATTTGCGTAGAAAGCGAGTGGAAAACCATCCTTAATGCACCATACTCAGATTCGAACCCCGATCTCCCCGTCATCAGCAGTATATATATCCTGTGTTTTGGTCATGTGTTTAAGTTGTGTTTACTTTAATTTAACGTTACATTACGCCACGTTAAGTAGATAGCGATTCTGGCATAACTCGCAGAATTGGTGCATCCTATTTCAAATATGTGTTCTTTTCTATTTATATGTCCATTTATAGAGAAAATAATAATTGAAGTCGAAGTTTTGAATCACCTCTCCGTAACACAATTGAACAGAGGTTTAGAGGTGTATCAAATCGAGTTTCAAAATGTCTTGAACCAATAAAAATAAAAGAGTTGAAATTCTTTGATTAGATTCGGATCGATTAGTAACAGTCAAAGACCTCCCAACAGCACAGCGTCTTGTATGACGTCATGGAACAAAAATAAGAGGGGAAAAAGATTAAATGGAGTCAGTCATTAGGTACGTTAGTTTGAAATTGAGATAACGGAAGTGACCTCATCTGATACCAAATTGGTACCATGTGTCATATAGTTCCACAAACAGGGGGAGTATTACCTTTAAAAAAAAGTTTATTATTCTAAAAACTCTTTTTGCCAAACCATGATTTTTACGAGACAAGTAAGGAGTCCCATTTGAAAGCACAAAAGCTTGTTTCAAGTTCAAAGTAGTACATTTTACGTGTAAGCATCCGTGGTTTTTGTTTAGTCACTGGATTGCAGTAGCGGAAATATCTCCACAGCTATGACAGTCGATGGGTCAGGTATAATTTCCATTCCATCATAACCTAAATTTAAATACTTTTATTTTACAAACTGGTCATTTTATTAGCAACCAATTTTAATTGTGGGGGGGGGGGGTAAAAAAATTTTTTTACAATAAGTTAGAAAAAAAGATCTGATTATTTTGTTGTGTAGTGAGATAAGAGAAACCATTACTAGAACGACATACACGCTTTTCCTTTAATGCGTTATTTTCAAAACATTTCACAACAACCGCGGCGGTATGCTTGTATCTCGCTTTGTAGGCGCAAGTGTATTGATTGAATCTGTTTATTTTGAAGTTTCATTAATGGTTCTGCGAATATTTTATGGAGAAGCTCGGACAAAGCTGAGATTGTTTCTACTGATGCAGAATAAACATTTGCAGTCCACGATGATTTCTTGCGATTGGTTTAAAGCTCGTCACGTGACCACATTTCAGTTCTGCTCTTGTTTTTCGGCGGACGTGTGAAACCATACTAACGCCTCAGACGATGTGATCTCCGCTGCAGGTATCACGCCGATATTAAAAGTAATAATTCGTTTTCTAGACGCAGGTAGCAAACAAGTTAAGCCTATTAACTCTTCCGACTACCAGACTGGAGCGCCTGTTTCACACCTTGCATTCTGTGGGAAAGTTCTGGTTAGAATGGTGGGTGGAGTCTTTCAGTGGCGTTAATAGCGGGCCTAGCTAGACACAGCACCGCCAGCACAATCGCACGACCCCGAGCTCTCGCCCTGCCCAATACAGGAAACCTCACCTCACACTAATGGTCGTGCCATCGATATCAAACGCTGGATTGAAATGAGGTCAAAACCTGGGATCGCGTTACTCTGCAGAGTACCATCCATTTCTTAATTGCTTACGTTTCTCGTGTAAATAAAATGCATGACGAGGTGTCCAACTCGGAACGTAATTTAGTTTAAAACTAATCATCTGACCTGCTTGAAAAGCTGAAACTTTCTTTGAGAAACAATAAAAATAAAAGTTTCGCGTTACGCGTTGAATAAAACCATCCCAACTTATTTTTTATTTATTTAGCACCGCGTCTTACTACCCGTTCGGGTTATACGCTTGAGTACTGATTACATCAATGGATTAGGAATTGGGAAGGTTGTATTTAAAGGAAGTGAACCCGCATTTGCGTGGAGGGAGAGTGTAAAACCATTTAGGAAAAAAACACCCCCAGTTCCGAGATTCGAACCTCGATCTCCCCGTCCTCAGCAGTCGAGCTCAACACGACTAGCACGTGAGCCAACTACGCCACCGAGGCGGGTGTCAGCCCAACTTAATAATACATCATAGTAAATACGCCAAAATGTATTTTGTGAGCTATGGAACGAGCGTATAGCCCGAGCGGATAGTAAGACGCGGTATTAAAAAAACTCTAGAACGAGCGCAAACTTTTTCGGCTCCATATATTGGAGTTCAAGCTCGTTCCATAGTGTTGTTTTTTTTTTAATTTTTTTAACACCGTTGTCTAAATATCATTTGGAATCTGGTAGGAAGATATTTAATTGAATTGAAAAATGTCTCCTGTACACGGGAATTGAACCCGTGACCTTTGGCTTAGTACGCCAGTGCTCTAACTACTGAGTTACCAATGTCAATTTTCACTCATATTTTAAGGCAGAGTCTGTGATGAACCGGGATCGATTCCCGTGTCTAGGTGTCATTTTTCAATTTAAAGCATATGATAACCATACGCGGCCATAAGCATACTTAACAACTATAATACCTTGGTTATTTAATTAATCTGATACATATTTACTAAAAATATGTTATACATTAGGTCATCTGATAAGCCGCTGTCACTTTTGATAGTATCAATTCCTATGAAATAATGTTAATAATATAGTAAAATTCTCTTAAGTTTATAAAAAAAAAATACCTTTATATTTTCTAAAACTCTTTTACACCATAATTATACTATTGTATATAATTTTAATGTTTGGTTCATTATGAAAATTTATAGCTTTTTTCTAAAAAAAGTTTGGTCACCCTTGAGATTAAATTATGACAAAGGTGAACAAAAATATGAAACAATGTTGGCTGGAGGAAATGGTATGTAGGCGGTAAGTTAGAACAAAGCCAATATACACACAATCCAAAAGAAAAGGTGGCCACCCCTTTTCACATTTAAAATAAGTTTTATTTTTTCCATTTAATATAATTGATTGAATATTGTAATTTTTATAGTTTAGATTGGTTGCTTCGTGGGAACCAAACGTGTATGGACACACCTCCAGCCCCCCTCCCCCCCCCCCCCCCCCGTAAAAGACTTTATGACCTTATCGCTGAATGCCCCTTGATACCTGGTTGGTTTAAAAGTAAAGGCGCGATTAAATAATAGTTCACAAGTATGAAAAGGTTTGTGGCTTTTATCTGGTACGCCGCTTGCATTCTATATTTGTCAATTTTGTTTACTTCTTCGTCCTCCCTTAGCTAAAAGTTTTTCTATTGTTTAAAAAAGTTTGCTATCAAATTATTCCTTCTTGAATTATTTTGTATAGTTAGTCTAAAGGTTCAGGCGTTTAAAAGTTCTTCGAGGCAATTATTTATTTCACGTTATTTGCGAAAATGGAAACTTTTGTGTCGAAACGTATTAACATTAACAACAATGATAACAAAATACGCTTCGGTCTCCGCATGGTCTTAGAACTCTCGCAATAGACCTGACTGCCAATGATAGGGAGATCAGCGTTCGAATCCCGGCCGGGTGTAATTAGGGTGTGTTTAGGCCTGTATTAATAATTTACAACCCTTTCCCTCAAAAGTGGATAGTTTTATCTAAATTTAATCCTCCTCAACCCTAGCCCAATAGTGTAAACATGCGGATAATCCGAAGGGTAGTAAGACGGAGTGCTTAAAAAAAATAGCAGTGTTTAAAATGTCATTTTGAAGAAGAAATCGACAACTAGTACTAAACTCAGTCTGCATGGAAATTCAACACACCAAAACTGTGCCAATTAGTGTGTAATCATCTACGTGTACCACGTATAATAAATATATGTCAGTTTTTTTTAACGTTTTGTGGAAATAAAACTCTCACAAAGATGGACGCAATCATCACATTCGTTCTTTCCTATTAACATGAAGGAACACAAATGGAAAACTTATTAAGAATGAGTTTTGTCTTCAATTTTGTACTTTTTAGGCAGATTTGAACTCAAAAGAGAGAGAGGATAAATATATAATTAAAAGTAATTGTACCCGAGTTTGCTTGGAGAAAGAGTGAGTAAACAATTTAGAAAAAAAAAAAAAAACCTCGGTGATCAAGGTCGATATTCGAACCAAGACCCGAAAATATAAGAATGACACCATTTTCCTTTTACCAACCGGTGCGGATTTTATCTTTTAAAAGTACAGTTTAGTTATGTTTGATAAACTTCCTTAGTTAATAATTATATGTAAACTAAATTTAATCCTTAAGGACACCATGGTCATATATTATAAGCTAAGTCCTGATTTTTATAGGAAACCTACTTCACACCACCAACTTTGATTGGAAATCACTAAATTTTGGCATTCTTGAAAAAAATGCCTTTCATTTATAAAGTTAATCCAAAATATGATCATAAACTTCAAACAATAATGTACAATTTCTCTTTAAACTATTTTACTTTTTTTTTCAGTACCGCATCCTGCTACCCGTTCGGTTTGTACGCTTATGTAATAATTACACTAATGGTTTTGGGTATTTAGGAAGGTTATATTTATAAGAAATGTACCCACATCTGCGTAGAGGAAAAGTGGAAAATAGTTTTGTAAGAAACTCAGTACACCCGACCTATATTCGAACCTACGCCTCCTCGTCATCTGCGGTCTAGTCTACTGCGAGAGTAGCACGTTCGACCATGCGACCACCGGAGCGGGTAGCACTAATAATTAAACCGTCCAAGAATTTTAAATACAATCGTTTTATTGTAATATATATTTTTTACCTCCATTGTGGTAACATGAGTCTCCAGTTTTAAAATCAGACTCTATAATCCACAGAGGAACCATGCAAGGTAAACTTCTCAGCTTAAAGTCGATCGTGAAAGAAAACTACATTGTCACGAAAAATTAAGCTTACCTTGCATCATTCCACTATGGTATAGCTCATAATATAGGGCCACAATGTAATCCGTCAAGGTAAGACTGCTACCTTTCAGGGTACACGGAGAGTATATTTTATAAAATTTTCTATTTAGGTCGGGACGTTAAGTATTGGAGGAAATATTGATTTAAAGGAATAAATACAAGATGTAAAAAACAAAAAACACATTAAAAGTAGAATGGAGAAACGAAGGGTGATCACGGAACCTTTGATAAATGTTAAGGTTGGTCGTGGCCCAATAAGGATGTCGACACCTGGAGTAAACGAAAGATACATTATGAACAAGACTAAATTTCCCTCAACGACATGTCGACAAAATGTTGTTTCCTTAGAGTTACGGTCAGGTTTACTGCAAGGGGGCAACATATTATCCTATCCCGTCGACGTGTTCCCATTCTGAACATAATAGCCGAGGACTTTCACTGCCAATCATTCTTTGGCTGCAGGCGAGAATGGTCCCAGCAGTCAGCGTGACCTTAAAGAGTGAAGGGAGCGGAGACAAAAACTCTCACGCGGGAGATCAAGGGTTCGATGACACCCCATGGTACCGGACTGACACTCCCAACACACAGATATTGCCATGGTTCTACATCAGCCAATGCCCATGAAAACAAAATGGTTGAAAGGATATGTCCGTCTTGAAGTGCGGTTTGACCTTATAAATGTGCGGTGGCTTTTCTAAGGTTGACAATTGATTGCTTCATGAAAACTTGTGTTTATGTTCAGTATTGTGGCAATCATTTAAAAAAAAAAAAAAAATCAGCACTGTTTCACTTTGTAATAGGTGTGGTACACAGTGAGACGAATGCTAATATTATTTTAAAGTTAATTTTTTCCTGTTTCTATTCATGTGTATTAGTAAATTCGGTAATAAAGATGCTCTCAATAAACAGATTTATATAAGCAATGGCTAAAATGTCTTCATTCGATTGTATCTAGCTCTTCATTAATGTTTAAAAAAAATCTGTCTCACTGTTACACACGCACACACACCTAAAACTGTTTACAGTAAAGGTGGGATAGAAGAAAACGCGAGTAAGGTTCTTTTTTTTTTTCATAGCATCCATGCCAAAAAAATATTTTGGTCTAAATAAAACAAATATTTATTCAGTAGTTATTATTATTAGCACCGCGTCTTACTACCCGTTCGGGTTATACGCACTTACGCTAATGTGTAATGGTAGGGTGATTGTGAGATGAAATGAAGGACCTACAGTTTAACGTGGAATCCGAACCACGGTGGAGGCCTGGCATTCCCCACATTCACAAGATATCTTGTCAGAGCTGAAGTATTTAGTAGTTAAATTTGTATTTTGTTTTATATAGTACATGGTAAACTTAACAGTCAAACACCTTAGCTCAGTCCGTAGCTTGTCTGCCTACTGAGCTAAGGGTCCTGCGTTCGATTCCTGGCAAGACCGAAAAATTTATCTTTGGTGAAATGTGGGTTTACCCTTTCAAAGTGATAAGCTAATGGCATTACGTAATTTGACCTTTTATATTTCTCTTCATTTAAAATTTTTATGTTCAAATTTCAATATGCTCATGACGTGTATTTAGAGAATGATTGAGATTTTATTACGTAGAAGATTAAATGTAGTGTTATTTTATTTATGTTATCCAAACAAGTATGTCATAAAAAAACGGACCTTAACTCATGTTATCCTGATCCAATCCCTAAGGGGGGAGATATAATCCTCCTCTCGCACATACCAAAGTCAATAAAATGGTGGTGACCTGGTGGTCTAGCGGTATGGTGTCAAAACTTCCGCGCTGAGGGTCCGGGGTTCAATCCTCGGTCCCGGCACAGATTTATCTGCTTACCAAACCCTTCCTTCATCTCTTGACAAGACGTGTATTAATCACAACTTGTGAATTTGTGGAATGCCAGGCCTCCACCGTGGTTCGGATCCCACGTTAAGCTGTAGGTCCTCCATTTCATCTCACAACCACCCTAACATTACACATTAGCGTAAGTGCGTATAACCCGAAATGTTAGTAAGACGCGGTGCTAATAAATAATAATAATACAATAGCATGGTATTTATTCTATGTCCAGCAAATACGGAACCCAATGCATTGTAAATCTCCGCAGGTGAGGAAACAAGCGAACCGTTTGACATATATACCGCTATTCAAGTGAAATAATCGGTTCTGTCACAAATTTATAGAACACTATTCTAAATATTGGTAGTGGTAGTGGAAATCCAAAGGGAGAAATAAAATGTCTTCAAATACTTTCGACTTTCTCGGATGAATCAGCAAACACTAGCAGAATCTAGAATTATTCCAAATCCTCCTAAGGACTTCGTTGGTTATAAATCACCCAACGGCGTTCCTCATGCCAATAAGAAGAGCAGTTTCGGTGAAGATTTGGAAATGTAGGTCTTTGTAACAACCACAACCCTCGCGGTAAAGTGTTCTGTTGTAAAATCTACTACGTCAGGAGAAGAGAGAGACTCAAATATGGCGGTATCAGGAAATGTATCCCTGTGCAACAAACACTTGGAGGGGAGGATCAGGCGGCAAAGATCAAGGCAACTGACCACTCCTTGCAAACAGTGAAAGATCTATGAGGTTCCACTTTCACCATTATTGTATTGGCAGTGTTTCTCTTTATTTCGTTTATTGTAATCACATTATTTAACTAATAAAAGTAGACCCTTCGTTTATGCTGCACCTTCTCGCTGAGCTATGCACATAGATGTTTGGCGATGATGAAACAAAACCAGTAATCTTTTATAGGTGCATTTTTTCATGTAGCATTAATCTATGTTTGATATTAAAAAAACTGGCGTAATTTTTTATTGTGTAAGGGTAAGATTAAGTTCTATCAACTTACAAGGTCTCTTTTTTCTTGTGCATGCGACTCTCCTACCCTCTTCATTTCTACCTGCAGGTGTGCCAACTTTGCGACAAGGTGCTTCTCTCTAGCCCAGGGGCACTTCTCCATGGGACAGGAACACTGAAAACATGAAAACAATACAATTACTGTTTTAAAAGATTAGAACATTAAGCTATCTTAGGAAGCGCTGTAATTACAAGAAAACCACCAAACTTATTTATGATCTGCCAAGTTGCAATACAAATACATGGGGGAAAGAGGGGCGGGTGGTATTCAGACACTATAAAAACACTAATGATCATTTCCTTAACGTTTACTCTACTCCTCCCGTGTCTTTATACTGGATTGTATAAGTTGTAGATAGCCTGAGCAGCGGTAAGAAGTGTAGCGCTCAAAAGAAATAATCATTATAATAAACAAGGTAATGGCATGCTTAGATATGCTAAGTATTTCAGTTCTAATTTATAACTCTTATCTTTGTTTTTATCAACCTAAATACTTTCAAAATTACGTATTTATTAAAGCGGAAATTAAAATAGTAAAAGAGTACAGTAACAATATAAAATTGAGATGAGATATAAAAAGGAGAACCTTTTTAAATACAGTTCACGCGTATATATGTTTATTTATGTGCATTTTTTTTACTAACCGTTTGGGCTATTTCCAAAGAATTATTTTTTTTAGCACCACGTCTTAGTACTCATTCGGGTTATACGCCTATGTAATAACTACACTAATATGTAAGGGATTAGGCAGGTCTAATTTAGAGGAAGTGCACCCACATTTACATAGAGAGAGAGCAAAAAACCACTTAGGAAAAAAAACTTCAGTGCACCCGAACGGGATCGAACTCCAAACTCCCCGTAGTCTAGTTAAATACGAAAGTAGCGGGTCAGATGAAACCAAATGATCATCTGACAAAAAAACTCATAGAAGGGCTGAGTATGTAGGTGAAAATAAAATTACCTGCTTAGGCCTATCCTTGGTAATGAAATTTTATCAAACAGAATAGGTGTTAGGATTTAAATAAAAGAAATGCCAGGTCTCCACCGTGGTTCGGATTCCACGTTAAACTGTAGGTACTTCATTTCATCTCACAATCACCCTACCATTACACATTAGCGTAAGTGCGTATAACCCGAACGGGTAGTAAGACGCGGTGCTAATAATATAATAATAATAATAATAATAATAATAATAATAATAATAATAATAATAATAAAATAAAAGAATGTCAAGACAACTAGAGATGTTTTTATAAGTAATGAGCGCATCACTTGATTATATTATTAGTTGATTACCCGCCTCGATGGCGTAGTTGGCCAACGCGCTAGTCGTGTTGAGCTCGACTACTGAGGACGGGGAGATCGAGGTTCGAATCTTGGTCGGGTGAACTGGGGGTGGTTTTTTCTAAATGGTTTTCCACTCTCCCTCCACGCAAATACGGGTTCACTTCCTCTAGTTTAACCTTCCCAATTCCTATTCCATTAGCGTAATTAGTACTTAAGGCGTATAACCCGAACGGGTAGTAAGACGCGGTGCTAAATAATAATATTAGTTGATTAATGAACGTTGTGCAATATTATTATAATAATTGTTTTGAGGCGCGGCGACATAAAATGGTTTGCAGGACCTTTTACAATAATTAAAAATCTCTAATGCATACACTACATTTAATGGACAAGACAAACATATAAAAATGAATTAAAATGTTTAAAACAAATCTAAATAGGAGAGAATTACCAAATGAGTCACTTTATAAGAGAAAAAAAAAACTCAACTGAAATTAAAAATATTTACTCGCCGTATAAAACGAAGTAAAAAAAACTCCATCCACACTGGGAAAGATATAGGGGAGGTTTGCCCTCTACGTGGTACGTCCTGCACAGAATCCTCCCCTTTAAGTCGCCTTTTACGACAAGTAGGGGTTACTGCGGGACTATTCAAAGCCCCGTTTCGCAGGGAGACCCTTAATTGGGATACTACATTTTATTTAATGACGTCATCGGATAACTTATAAGGTATTGCTCATCCTTACCACGGAAGTTAATTCAATAGACCTTAGAAAGATGGCAGCGATAATCGAAATTAGTCTGAAATAAATTGTGCAGCGAAAGTATCCAGGAACAATGGACTATATAAGGAAATATTAGCTATATAAAATCGTAAACTTTATTTTCAATTTACAAAAATCTAAATATACATTCACTCACCCACTTTCAATTAAAACATAAATTAAATTCTCAAATTAACCAACATTGACTATATAAACCAAACAAAAATTGTGTATATTATTATTGATTTTATATTTGACTTTAACATCTAATTTTTAAAATCGTTAAATTATATGTTATCTTAGATGTTTGTATTTTTAACTTAATTGTCTTAGCTAAATAATAATCTTATATTTAATCTATTTTTTCTTGCCAATATATTCATATATAATTAATTGCCTTATAATACATGTTATGACTGGTTTATAAATTGTACGTACGCCTATTATATATTTATTTTAAATTATGTCATACATAATCCGGTCACTGTATAACTGAATTATATTTTCTTTATAATCCTTACCTGAAAACAAGTTGACCAAAAAAAAAACTATGATTAACCTAAACTTCAGAAATAATCAAATTTATTTCAACACTCAAACCGCCATCTCCCCCTTTTTAGTTTGTGCCTAAGTTGGCGAAACCACTACCTACGTTAAGATGGTTCGACCGACACCCACAGATCGACCTGACCAGCGGTGGACCGGTAAGGCTATAGAAGAGTTCAAGGAGCATATTTATAGTATCATTTAAAATACAGATATAACGAGCCATAACAAACAAGACCCGCCTCGGTGGCGTAGTTGTCTAACGCGCAAGTCGTGTTGAGCTCGACTGCTGAGGACGGGGAGATCAAGGTTCGAATCTCGGTCGGGTGAATTGAGAGCGGTTTTTCCTAAATGGTTTTCCACTCTACCTCCACATAAATGTGGGTTCACTCCCTCAAATTCAACCGTCCCAATTCCTAATCCATTAGCGTAATTAGTACTTAAAGCGTATAACCCGAACGGGTAGTAAGACGCGGTGCTAAATCATCATCATCATCATCATCAATATCATAACAAACAAGAAACCTTCGGGAAAAAAAAAATTGACATTTAATTGCGACGATATTCCACATCGATACTTCCAGCGTTCGTGGATCCCTCTGAAACATTCAGTTTCCAGAGGGAAACTCTTCGGCAGATGAGCTTCATAGTATAACATTTAGTTTAAATTAAAAAATTCTGATTTTAAAAACTGACAAGGCATATCAGTACAATATACGACGAGGGGGCGGGCTATTGCTCAAGATCTTAATCATTCGACCTTATCTTACTTCTGCTTTCTTGTTGTATGGAGGAGTTCATTTCTGAAGTGGAGACAACATTAAGGCGAGTTACATTATCCCCAGATGTTAGGATGGTACGTGAGAATAATGATGGTGGAAAACAAAGAGGACCTAAAGTCCGTTCACGATAGGTTTTTACCTGGATGACAGTTCGAAAATCATATGTTTAACTTTTGGGTTGACAACACCTGTAAAAGATCACCGTTTTGTTATAAATTTAAAGATCTGTAATTACCTGTTATATATTACATTTAAAATAATGTAAACTTAAGTTTTCTCATACTATTTCATTTTTTTAAATAATTTCTTTTTATCCAACTCGAAACAATATTTTAAACATAATTAAAAGTACTTATTTTTCGTTTTGGAACGTTACTGATTTTGTGTAATATAGTGCACACATCAATACCTTTTAATACAGGAATCGTATTTACTCGGAAAAGAGAAAATTGTTGTAATTTTTTTTTACATACAATAAATGATTTTATGATTATTTTATCGAATTTTGAAATATTTAAATTAATAAAATATTTTCATCAACTGCGTGTCTGAATCATTGTAAAAAACTTGTTTACCGTCATGTTCAACCATATGGTTTAGATTCGTCGGTCGCCATTTTGAAGCTATGTTCATTAGAAGTTTAGGTAAAAAGTGGTGTAAATATTCTTTTTAAGTGGAATAAAACGGTAAATAAACTTTGTGTCCGTCCTCAAATAAAATATAAATAATATTGGCTTAAATTACTGTGGTTAACTATCACATTAATATATTACCATCTGTTTTCATTACAGTCATCCAAAGTGATAGATATCAGCTGTTGACGTAGTGATATATTAGGGATTACTTCTAGTAACATTTCGAGCTGTCATCCAGGTAAACTTAGGTCGTGAATGAATTATACTGTTTAACGTGGGTTCCGAACCACGGTGGGGGTCTGGCATTTTACAAATTCACAGAGCATGAAAGCACACACTTTACCAGAGGTTTGGTAATTTGATAAATCTGTGCTGGAACCGGAATTTGAACCCCGGACCCCTAACATAGAAGTCCTACACCTTACCCCTAGAATGACAGGTACCCTCAGTACAATGTTATTCTGTTAATAAAACTAAATTGAAATATATAATCGCGTTCATTAGCGTAAGAAGTGAGGCTAAATATGTATTTTTTTAAACTCTCGATTTTCGGTATTTTCTTTCAATTGAAATCTTTTGTTTCCACTTTATATATTTTTATCATAGATAACTATTACAAACAATTATTCACCTATTTTATTGTAAACTCATTGGAGTATCCGACGTTGAGCCGGAGAAATGTTTTTAGCCTAAAGTTACCTTCCACGTACAAACATTTGCACTGCGGTGCCCGTGGTCTTTTAGCTTCTGACCCGTTTTGAATTAATTCAAAACATTCTAATCCAAATTTTAAATTCCCGGCTTTGAGGCGCACATGTTCGTGCAGAAGGACTACTAATTTTTAAAATGTCAGAACCTCTGCATGCGGTAGAGACCATGCAACGCTCATGATAGACAAATAACAAACAACAGTAAATAAATATTGAAAATAACCCACTGGCGATGAAACGGCGAGTTAAAGCTTGCTCCACACGCTCGCCGAAAAATAAAAAGCAGAATTTGCGCAGTAATTCACACTCTTTAAGTTGACCTATGATGCATTGCAACACTTTAAAACAGATGATTATCAACACATTTTATTTTCTAGTGGATAAACATATATTTTTGATCATTGTCCCGATGGTTGTTTACAAATTATAACGCTGTGTCGTGGCACAACTGAATACATCGATAGACACGCTATCCATTGACGATTTATTTAAAATCTCTACACACCGACCAACGAAGCTGTTTGCTTGCTTCTAGCTCTACAGCACATGCGCACTGATTTGAGATGGTTGTTCTTGAGATTTGATTGGTTCTCTCTTGCCGAAGATCTCAGGCAGAGCGGATGAAGTATATATGAGTCGAACTTTAACAGAACAGCCCGCTCCGATGAGGCTGAAATCTTGTGATTGGCTTAGAGCTTGTCACGTGACCACGTTTAGATTCCGCGCTTGTTTTTCGGCAAACGTATGAATCCACAGTTCGATTACAAAGTCAAATGTACCCCAGGTTTCTAGGAAGGTCATGTTTTGTTTAGAGTGGTGATTGATAAACGGTGTTGATACTCACAAGTCAAAGTACTCAAACCGCGTATCTACGAATCCGTGTGAGTTGAGTACTTGATTTATACCCAACAAAAGGGCATGCCTGTAAACTTTTGGCTATTAATGTATTTAAAACCTGTACTTAAAAAAAAATACACATATTCTAGAGGATACATATAAAATTATCATAAAAAGTTAAACTAAATCGAGCCTTCCTGAGAAGAGTTAAATAAAAACTCGTTAATAAGTTGTTTAAGCATGAGGGTCTCATGTCAACTTATTTGATTATTTCCCCCTCTCTCTACACATATAAATGAGAGCACATTTTCTATAAACTCTACCTATCTAGCAACTTATAGGTTTTTGAAAGGGAATCCAATAAGTCAATGTGAAAGAAGCGTCTTAAGTTGGTTTGGGCATGTTGAGAGGATGAGAGTGGCTCAAGTGACGGAGAAATATGAAGTTATAGTGTGTGGATCAAAAGGAAGGGGAAAACCTTGCAAGACGTGGCTAAATGTTGTAGATGAATGTGTGAAAATGAGAAACAATAAGAGTTTTAATAATAAAAGAGCATGTATGACCGGTGTATGGATGTATGCAAGGATAAGGAAGTGTGGAGAAAGTTAATGAGGATGGATTAAGTACGAAGTTGTTTTTTGAGCTATATTCAGTTTCTTGCCTACACCGTAAGGGAACGGCGTCATTGTGTGTGTGTGTGTGTGTGTGTGTGTATATATATATATATAGTGTCATTTTCTACACATAATGATATCAACAATGCTTGAATATTTTTCATAAAATTTCATTATCACTGCGTCTTACTATCGGTTAGGGTTGTACACTTATGTACTAAGTTTGCTAATGGGCTAGGAATAAGGAAGGTTAAATTTAGAGGAAGTGTACCAACGTTTGCCCGAAGAGGAAGTGAGAGACCATTTAGGAAAAACCACCCTCAGTACACTAGGCCGAGATCGAACCACAATCCCCCGGTCGTTGGTAGTCTAGTCTACTGCAAGAGTTACACCTTAGACCATGCGACCACCGAGGTGAGTTAACTGAAAAATAAAAAGTTTTATTCAAATTCCCAAATGTCCATGACGCAAATTGAATAAATGTTGAGATTAAAGTGTGTAACAAAATTAATTGATTTTCTCCAAAAAAGTTTTTTGTTATTAAAAGTACAAAAATATAAGGTTTTCAACTCGAAATTTTTGCCACTACCACATAGAAAAAGTTCTATTGAAACATAAATAAATATAAATTGCGTATGTAAACAACTCAGCCGTTCGATTGTAATCTTGACTGAATTGAATGGAGACCAAGTTTTGAGGCAGAGTCGTGACCGGTCTCGGGTGAGTCATAACAGCCGGTAAAACAAGTAGGTGTCAAAACAACTCCCCTTTATTTGGTACTAGAGCTTCCCCCTCCATCCCACCTGAATCTCGAACCAAGGACAACAAGGACCCCGAGCAGAACTAATATAGCACGGCAATCGCCGCTTACTCAACACGTCCGAACCAACTGGCCAGCGTATTTCAATGATTCTGATCATTCGAGAGGTCGATGTTTTACTTTTCAGTTGCGTTCATAGTTTAGTGGTTAGGGAGGCCGATCACAGGTCAAGGGAATCCTGATTTTATACTAAGCGGTAGTGTTGCTTAACATTTTAGAAAACATTCTAAAAAGTTCGATCTCATCGTGTCCTACCACCCTTCGGACTCCATGATTATGGTGCGTCCAATTGTTAGCACCGAAACATGTCTGTAAAATAGAACTTCTGTAGACATCATCAGTACAGGAATATCAATAACAAAGGAGTAAGGGAAGTCAATCCCAACAACAAGACTGTGATAATTTTTACATATATTTATATTCATTTCATGTTATTAATGTTTTTATGAACTTAGATTTAGATATTTTAAATTAAATGAGTTTAAAGTTTCTAAATCTATTAAACTAATTTTAAGTGTATTTTAATTAGTCAACACTTATATGTATTTCCTATTAACTATATTTATTTATACTTTTTTATACTTTTAATCTGACCTGTATTTCATTTAAATATGCCAACTATGTTTGTACACAGTATTTTTAGTCCACTTTCTATCCCATATCATTGTTTACTTTAGTATATTGCTCAATCTCTTGTATTAAACTGATTACACATTTACATCATTTTCGTCTATTCAACTTTTAATATTCATTTCAATTCTTATTGTAGTCTTTGTTATTATAACATAGTGTTGCTTACTTATAAGAATGGAAGCACGTGGCAGGTTCAATTTCAAGTCATACGGGATTGAAAATTCCCCAAATTGTGAGCTACTATGGGTGTTCCCTCCCCTGACAATGGCGGATGAGTAATAAGTAGTTAACTTTAATATAAGATTTGCCTTAGTACCCTCTTCCGCTTCTCCATACACAAAACGTTTAGCCTATGTATCCCACTCTTTCACCAAAACAAAAGAGCAGAGCAGAAACGTAATCACGTGACGAGTTCCAAACCAATCACAATATTTCAGCCTCATCGGTGGTGTCTGCTCAGCGCAACTTGAAATAATTTCCGCTTTCCTTTTATTGCGCGACATCAGATTAGGACAACCAATAAAACTTCAAAACAAGCCGACTCAAACAGTAAAATTGCGCCTACAAAGCGAGATATCAACAGACAAATGCATCAAATGTTGTGAAATGATTTGAAATAGCTCGGTTGACTGGAAAACGTGTATGTTGTTCTTATTATGTTTAGATTTGTTCCGAGTAACAACACAAACATTTTTTAAACATTTCATTGAGATATTGTTGTTTGTGTTGCAAAGAATCATGGGCCTAAAATAATTTCTGCTAGTATTTGAATTTCTGCGCCACTCAAACAAATTCTGCTTTCAATGTTCAGCGAATGTGTGAATATGATTACATAGAGGTTTTTTTTTTCTCTTAATGCGTCCATACAAATTTCTAAAATAAATTACTAATACAAATATCTACATTTAAAAAAACGTATACTGAACAAAATATTAAGATACAAATGAATATTGGTGACGTATGATAATGCATTCTATATTATGTGTGACATTCTTTATGACCCTATGAATGTGTGATTACCCCCTTCGGTGGTCGCATGGTCTAACGCACCACTCACACAGTACACTAGAATGCCGATGATTGAGATATCAAGATTTTAATCTCAATCGTGTATACTAGGGTTGTTTTCCAAAATAGTTTTCCACTCTCCCTCCACGAGAATGCAGCTATAAATATAATATTCCTAATCCCTAAAACCATTAGCGTAATACATAAACATATTACCCAAACGGGTAGTAAGACGCGAGGCTAAAAAAAGAAAAAGAGGCGAAAACACATTTTCCATGTATTTTCGCATGTCAGCAGAATGCTCATATTAAATTTTAATATGCTGAACCCCACAGAGCCGGTAACATCTCTATCTCACTAATAAACATCTCCACATCTTAACTCTCAAAGGATAGTTGGCATGACATCTTATAATAATATATAATCCAACAAATGCTTGTCTGACCCACCATCACGTGGCTCTCTTTTTTAGAAAGAGTCACGCGTATTTCTTTTGCTCGTAGAAACAACAATGTATCTACACCAGTCGCGCTGAAAGAAATCACACGTCGCGAGATCAGGTTATATTGCGCGGCTGCAGCTCTGCTAGTTTAGCTGCGCATGATCGCGGAAACATTACCATTTAAAACAACATATCGGCTAGCAGCGCTGCTAGTTTAGCTGCGCATGATCACGGAAACATTACCATTTAAAACAACATATCGGCTAGCAGTGCTGCTAAATACGCTGGTGGAAATATGCTCACAGCGCTGCTTGGCGATACTTGGTTTTAAATAGTCGTGTTTCCACGGGCGGCAGAAATACGCGCCACTCTTTCAAAAAAGAACCATGAGTTGTGTTAGGATCGCCATTGAATGATTACATATTACTATAAATGTCATACCAATATTCTTTTCACAATTTTGATGGGTAACTGTTTTTTAATGGTTAAAAATAGATGATAACGCCAGTCTGGGATTAAAGATTATAATGTAATAATTCAAAGGATTCTAATGAGATAAGAAAATACTTGAAACCTGTATTTTTCTCTTTCCTTATTTTATTATTTAAAGTGAGAAATACACAACACGTAAATTGAATGTATAACACTGTCTTGTTACGCGCTTAGATGGTCGAAAGGTCTAAGACATCATTAACGCAATAGACTGGACTTCCTATAGCAGAAAGATCAGGGTTCAAATCCCGGTTGGGTGTATTGATGGTGTTTTTCCCCTAAAAATGATCTTAACTTATTTTTTATGCATATGTGGGTACATTTAATCTTAATTCAACCTTTACAAACTCTAACACTCTAGCATAATTAGTACATATATGCATATAAACCGAACGGGTAGTAATACGCAGCGCTAAAAAAAAGTATTGTTTCTAGTCTTGATGAGAATAGAGGATTAACCCATGACGCTATATTTTAAAATATGCCTACACTTTTTATGTAATAAAACAAATGAAAGTGCTTCGTTCTCGATTGAGGAAATGGCTACAAATGAGTTTATGGACCAAAAGAAACTAGCCTAGAAGTTGGGAAAAGTTTCACCATTAATGAAGAAATTTATTATAAAATCAGCTGAAATTAAAAGTAGGGCTTACTGTCTGTGAAGAAGCCTGAGCCTTTCATAGTGCAGTACAAAACTACTTTTGAAGGAAGTATTTCATTCTACTAATTCTATACAAGGCAACGAATGAGGGGAAGAAACTCACTAACTCATATTAAACGAAAGCTTCAATGAGCCTCCTCTGAAACTATCTGTTAAAAAGAAGGATTAAGTATCATCGTTAAATGTATAAATACATTTAAAGGTATCGCTTTGTTGTCAGAATGTGAAACCTCAACTGTTTTGGGATGTTATCAGGAATATAACCGCGGCTAGAAATATTGAAGACGACCATGATGATTGATAAGTGTATTAACGATATAATTGAATAAAAACAGTCGATTACTTGATTGAGTATGCAACATCAAATTAAAATATTATTTTGGTAATATTTATTGTTTGGTTCCATATGATAATATAGATTAAAATAAAATATAATAGAAATTGAAATCGGAGAAAATAGAATCTCTGTAGTATTCTAATATTTTTTTTTGTAATAAAGCTTTTAGATGGCATAAGATAATATTATTATTATTATTATTATTGTGGTTTAAAGGCCCATCGACACATCTAGGTCATTAGGGCCTTGAAATATATTAAAACCATAATAAAATCCCCATAGGGGAAAGAGATAAAACATTCACCATCTGAGACACTCCATAGGAGTGCTCAAATGGGCTCTTGGTATAAATTAAGTGATACACCTGCTAAAAAAAACCACAAGTGTATCACTCCAATAAAAAGACAAAACAAACATATTAAAATATAACACGTTAAAAAGACAAAACATGTTAAAATGATAATACGTTAAAAAGACAAAACAACATGTTAAATTGTAATAAAACTGTTAAAAAGATCTCAATATGAGATATTATCCAAAAGAGCCACTTTATAAAAGTGACTCAAATGGCATTAAAAAGATCCGCCTGGCGTATAAAACGGAGTAAACAAATAACTCCATCCGCACTATCGCGTAATAAAAAACGTAAGTCACCTTTAAAATCAAGAGCCAGACGGATAGGGGCTAGTTTGCGACACTCCACCAAAATGTGATGCACACTAAGGGGAGTATCACAAAACTCACACACTGGAGGTGGATCCCCTCTTAATAAAAAACTATGGGTCAATGCAGTATGCCCGACGCGGAGTCTCGTCACGATGACCTCCTCTCTTCTAGACTTTCGTATAGAAGAGGGCCATCGCGACACACCGTCCCTGATGGACCGCAGCTTGTTCTGAGCAGGGGTCGAGACCCACTGCTCGTGCCAGGTGCGTAAGACCCCACGCCGAACATAACCCTTTAGATCTAAAAACATGACACCCAAACTCGCCTCCGGAGGCATACGTGCTGCCTCCTTGGCCGCCCGGTCCGCCAGTTCATTTCCTGGAAGACCAGCGTGACCAGGAATCCAGCAAAAGGCGAGCCGGGGTGCTTAATGAATAAATTTTTTTAAAAATTTGTTGTGAATATCTCACGAGAGGATTCCCGGTAAGATGGACATCCCACATAGCATCATGGAATCCGTGCGTGAGAACAGAAGGGTGACACTTACGATACAAAAAACACAGAGTTTTAAAAAAAAGGGCGTTAATTCAGCCATAAAAACACGGGTTACCAGAAAAAAATTTTTAAAATTTTTTTCCCCCCCAAACAAATGGCATCCCACGGAAGCCCCCCCTTTGGGAGCCCCCTTTTCCCCGAAAAGGGATGGGGGCTAAAAATGTTTTTTTTGGGGGGAAAGGCAAAAAAGGTTAGGGGGGAAAGGAGTCACAACCCCCAAATTTTCCCCTCCCCCCAAATTTAAAATTTTTTCCCGGGGGGGGTTTGGTCCGCTATAGGGAAACTTGGGGGAAAAGGGGCCCCAAGGGGGGGGTCATAATGGAAATTAAAAAGGGGTTAGCGAAAATTCCCTTTTCCCCAAGGGGGAGAAACCCCGACTGGGGTATGGGTGGGGAAAACCCTTTGCATTGTTTTTAATCCCTTTTTAAGGGGGGTCCGGAATTTTAAAAAAAAATAAAACCCCCAAAAATTTCCCCAAAGGCCTGAAAAAAATTTAGGGGATTTGTTTCCCATACAAGGGGGGACCCCGGTTTGGGAAAAGAAACAAAGTTTCGGACCCCCAACCCCATGTTGGCAGATTTTAAAAGGTTTTGGGGGAAACCGTAAAAAAAAAGGTAGACCGGGTAAGAAAAAAGGGGGTAAAACCGGCAAACCGCAAAAATTAAAACCCCCGGGGGCCCCCCTTTTTGAAAAATCACGGTAGGTTTTTTAATTCCCAGGCTTTTGGGACATAAAAGCATCTTCCCCAAACCCCCGAAAAGGGGGTTTTTCCAGCTTGGGAGCCTTCCCACAAAAAAACTAAAAAAATCTGTTTATAAAACCCCCTAAACGCCCTCAAGGGGGGGTTCCCCCCAAAGGGGGGCCCCCCAAAAAAGAACCGGGACTAAACCATTTAACGTTTTTTATTTTTTTTAATTTTTTGCAACCTTTGGGCATTTTTAAAGGGTTCTTTTTTTGATTTTTGGGGTTTTTTCCCCCAAGTTTAAATTAAAAACCCCCAAAAAAAGGGGTCCCAGAACTTAGCGGAAACTGCGAACATTCATAATTAGGTAATTTATACATGGTGGGTTCTTTAAAAATAGGGGATTGTATCCCGATAAATTCAATAAAATGGGGGGCGAGCCTAAACTCTTTGTAGCTTGCAAGATTTGTAACATAAGCCATTACTTTGGCACCTCACAGAAACATAATTTTATATACATTTGTTATATGGTTTTGGCCCACGATTACATTAGGTCAATTAGGGTTGGAATTAATATTAAAACCTTAAATCCCCCTTTAGGGAAAGGGATAAAACCATTACCTTTTCTAGAATCCAAGGAGTGCCTAAAAGGGCTCTTGGATTAAAAAGGGAATCACCTTCTAAAAACAACCAAAAGTTAAAATTTCCCTCCCCATATAAAAGAAAACAAACATATTAAAATAAAAGTTTAAAAACGCAACTGGAAAATTTAATCATAAAAAGCACCCTTTGTTAAAAGGGGTTTAATTTAAAAGCGGGAAAAGGATCCTCAATGGGTTACCCCAAAAGGGCAGCTCCCCTACATAGTTGGGTATCAAATCCCATTAAAAAATTCTGGCCCGGTTTTTAAAACGGGTTAAACAAATCTTCATCCCCCCCGGGGCGTAAATTTAAAAAACGTAAGTCCCCCAAAAATAAGGGGCAAAGGTTTTTTAAGGGGCCCTTAGTTTCAAAACACTTCCACCAAATAGATGCGAACCATTTTTAAGGGAGAACCACAACACTTGAGTGGATCTTTTAATAAAAATGGCAGGGTTCAATAGTAGCCCCAAAGGGTTTCGGCGAATCTCGTCCCAGACTCCTTTCGTCTCTTCAAACTTGGGTTCGGAAGAAAGGCCAACGAAAAAACCCAATTCCATTTAAGCGACTGTTTTGATGAAAACCCGAAACCTTTTTCTTAAGAGGGGCCCGGCCCCATTTTTGCCTCTGCCTTGCTTAAGACCCAGAGAACTACACTTTTAAGACTAACCCGATTTTTAAAAAAATTTTCGCCTCCGGGCCTACCGGGGGCTGCCTCCCTTTGGGCCGCCCGTCCCCATCCCCGGGGGGGAAGGGGACACGGCCGGAATCCCCCAGGCCCGGGGGGCCCGACCGGGGTGGGGGTTGCCCCAATTTTTAAATTTGTCGGGATTCTCGAGAGGTTCCCGGGGAGGTAAGAGGTGGCTGCCCCAAAATGGGCACAAATGGAATCCTAGTTGAGAAAGAAAGGCACTTCGTTCTCTTACAAAAACCGAGGATTCTTTAAAAAATGGCTAAAATAGTTAAAAAACCGACTTCCCAGGTAGATTTTTCCAAATTTAAAATTGTTTCCCCTTTTCCCACCCATGGCACCCAACGGAAGCCCCAATTGACGCAGTATTAAGATGCGGGTTTCAGCCCCTGAAACGAGGTGGAAGGAACCATTTTAATGAAATTCCTCTCATATATAATCGCGGCCGGGGGGGGCCTGCTGGAACTTTGGAAGGGTAATTGAAATTTGAGGTAAGAGTTTTTCTTCGGGAAAACTGACCTGGTAATTGGGGAAGCCCCGGGTATCCCACATGTCGAATCCGAGGTGCATCCTGACCCACCCCTTAAAACTAGGCCTTTGGTTCCCATCCCAAAGACACTAGGTTTTAGGGAATTTGAACAACTTTTATTGGACTTTAAAAGTGCCATCAGGATTTTTTTAAACGTAGATGCCACCATTAAGATAGGACCGCGGTTATTTTTAAGAAAAAGGGGCTCACACTCCGGCTTTCGAAAGGCTGGACGCCCCTTTGGCCTTACAAATCCCCCTGTAGCCAGTTTGCCAGCGGGGTGGGAACCTACCGGGATCCTTCAAACCCAAGGTTTGGGCACTGCAATACCAGAACCCGGGTTTAATTTGGATCTACCCAGGGGCCCTTACCCTCCTTCGCCCCCACGACCGCTAACCACCTTTAAGGGGGGCAGGGTTAGGTTGCTTTTATGGGCCCTCGTCCACGTCTTTTTGGGTAGGGTGGAATCCAGTTAAAATTTAAACCCATTCAATAAATTTTCCAAAAAGAAAACTTAGCGGTCCCCGGGAACAGGTTTAACAAGAAAAAAAGGAAAAATTAAAAAAATTGGGGAATGGGAAAAAATTTGAAAGGAAATATGGAAAGGGTGTCCAACAAACGTCCTGGGCCCCTTTTGGCTGAAAGGGGAAAGCGGACACTAAACCGTCCGCAGCCATAGATTGTTGACAGAGAGTTGTATCTGCCGTTCAGCCCTGTGGAGACTCGATGAACTACAATAAATTGCGTAGTTATCCACAAAGAGGCATGAACGGACGGAAGGTGTACGTTGTCCCCCAATGCCATTTATTGCAATGGCGAACAACGCACAGCTTAAAATACTGCCCTGGGCCCCCCCATTTTCTTGAATAAAATCATGGGATAAGGTGTTGTTTAACCTTACCCGGAAGTGTCTATCTGACAAAAAAATTAGCTATAAAAACAGGGAGGTTCCCACGGGAACCCCCAGTTAAAAAGGGTTTTTTAAAAATGCCCGGTACCGCCATGTGGTATCGTACGCTTTCTCCAAGTCAAAGAAAAACTCCCAAAAGATGCTTTTTATGGAAAAGGCGTCACAAAACTGCCGTCTCGAGACGGACGAGATGATCCACCGTAATCGGTTGCGGCGAAAACCACATTGAATATTTGATAGTAGATTGCGGGATTCTAAATACCTATTAATCGTTTATTTTCATTTTTTCCCAAAATATTTTGCATACACAACTATTTTAAGGCTATGGGTCTATAACTAGTTGGTTCTAATTTTTCCTTGCCATTTTATATAGAGGATAATTGTTGCTTGCCTCCACAGTGTTGGGAAACTGACGAGATTCCAAACACTATTGTAGAGGTCCAACAGACTGCTCGTCCAGCAGGGGGTAACTGGCGAAAACATTTCATAATTAATGTCGTCGGGCCAGGAGCTGTGCTACCCGCCTGGGACATGGCATAGGTCGTTCATCTAAAGTAAAGGGGGAGTTGTAATCCTCCCCCTGACTCTGACCAAAGTCAATAGAATGGCGCTCTATGTTCCGCTTATGCGCTGCAAACTCATTTGGTAGCTTGCAGTGCTAGATATGGCGGTGAACATAGAGCCCAATACATTGGCGACCTCCACAGGGGAGGAGACAAGCGTACCATTTGACATGAGGGCAGGTATGTTATTGATGTTATTTTTGCTACTACGTAATTTACGAATATTGTCCCAAACCTTAGTTGTGGGAGTGGAAATTGTAAGGGTAGTTATAAACTGTCTCCAAGACTCTCTTCTGCTTTCACGAATGATACGGCGAGCTCGAGCACGCATAATCCGGAATGATTCTAGATTATCCAAGGTAGGACGCCGATGGAAGAGACGTAATGCTCTTCGACGGTCAGAAATGGCCAATCTACACTCCTCGTTCCACCAGGGAACAGGATGGTGGCGGGGGTTTGGCGAGGATTTAGGGATAGATTCCCTCGCCGCCATGATGACCGTCGAAGTAAAATGGGCAATATTAACATCGACGTCCGGAGAAAGGGGTTGTACAAATACGGCGAGCTCGCGAAATTTATCCCAGTCAGCACGTTTAAGCACCCATTGTGGTGCACGTGCTATACCGGGAGGGTCTTCAATTAGCGAAAGCAAAATGGGAAAGTGATCGCTGCCACATAGATCCGAGTGGACCTCCCAAAGGAAGTGGGCAGCGATCCCGGGGCTACATAGAGTTAGGTCGATGGCAGAGGATACACCATTAAAGGTGGAAAAGTGTGTCTGGGTCCCGGTGTTCATTAACACCAGGTTTCCCGAGACAAGAATATCCTCTACCATCCTCCCGCGGGCGTCTGTATAATTAGACCCCCACACCAGGTTGTGTGCGTTAAAGTCCCCAAGATAATATAGGGGGCGGGAAGTTGTTTAAAGAGGGCCTCTAGGCTCCTCTTTGAAACACGTTCACCTGGTGGGAGGTAGATGCAGCATACAGTTACTTCTATAGGAAGGGAGACTCTGACAGCGATCACTTGGAGATCAGATACAATATTTATAGACTTATTATATATATTGCTACGTGCAAGTATAGCCACACCTCCGCTAGCCCGATCGAAGAATGGCTTGTCGGTACGATATACATCGTACCCACGAAGCATCGGGCTGTCAGTTGGGCGGAAGTGGGTCTCCTGCAAACACAATATGGAAGGATGCAGGGAAGAAATTATTAGTTTAATTTCCTCTACACGAGCATAAAAACCCCTACAATTCCATTGTAGTAGCGACATAAGTTATTAGTATGAAATTTAATTATCCTCGCAATCCATTTCACTATCCTTTAAGAATAAAAATTTGTTGAGGCCCTTTTTAGGCCCTCTTGCCTTTCCCAGTCTCTCCTGTACCTCTCGCTTCAGGAGAGGCTTCGGCTTATTTTGGAGAGACTGGGTAGTCTGATCCTTGTTCGAAGGCTTTAAGGCCTTCGACGCTTTTTTAATAAAAATTTTTTCGGCGGTCTCTCGCTGGTCCTTCTTCAAGGCACCAGTGGGACTCGCCTTAGCGGCCTCAACTGTTCCGCAACTCGTCCCCACCTCCGGAAGCCCAGAGGTGGGTGTGAGAGGCTCAACAACGGCCGCCCTTGTTTTAATGCCCCGAGGCGGGCCCGGGGGGGTTTCCCGAGGCGGGCTCGGGGGTGTTCCCCGAGGCGGGCTCGGGGGTGTTCCCGAGGCGGGCTCGGGGGTGTTCCCCGAGGCGGGCTCGGGGGTGTTCCCCGAGGCGGGCTCGGGGGTGTTCCCCGAGGTGGGCTCGGGGGAGTTCCTCGAGGAGGTCTCCTCGGGGGTATAGGTGGGGGAGACGATCGTTGTGGCGGTTTGGCCTCCTTTAAAAATTTAGGCGCCACAGAAGTTGGCGCGGAATCAACATAAATGTCTCGAGAAGAGACCAATGGCACTGGTCGCGTTGGCTCCTTAGCAATATTAACTGCGCAATGGCAGTTGGGACAGTTTATATTTTGACTGACAATCCGGCTATATGAAGTTTGAAATACCGGAGCTTGACATGATACGTATTCCTTGCGTGCCTGGGCATATGAGATCTTCTTTTCGGATTGTATCTCCAGGACTTTCTTCTCTACCTTCCATTTTGGACAGGCCCGAGACCAGGCGGAATGCGGACCCTTGCAGTTGACGCAGTATTTAGGAGACTCGCATGGTGTTTCGTGAGCCTCCTGTCCACAATCCGCACAGGTTGGCTTACCACGGCATCGCAGCTTCGTATGCCCAAATTCCTGGCACTGAAAACAGCGCCGAGGGTTAGGGACATACGGCCGGACCCTGAGCACGTGGAAGCCTGCTCGGACCTCCTTCGGAAGGGTAGGAGTCGCAAATGTGAGGATATACGTATCCGTCTTCTTTTCTTGTCCGTTCTTTTTGGTAATAATACGGTAGACCTCGGTGACATGCTGAGGGGAAAGCTCCTCACAGATATCCTCAATGCCTACGCAGTCGAGGTCATAACAAGTGACCACTCCCTTGCAAACATTGAGGAACCTGTGAGGTTCCACCTTCACCGGTATATGAGACGTATTGCTCAACGGTATTTTAGAGATTGCCATTACTTTTGAGGACTGAATATCTGTTATTGTTTGTATCATTATAGTGCCATCACGCAGTTTTCTTATTGATACGTCAGACTGTGCTGCACCATTTATCACTCTTTCGAGGATAAATGGGCTTACTCGCTTAAGACTTTCATTTTCCTCTACTCGAGACATTACCAGGAAGCGGGGCTGGGGCCTCACAACTTCCTGGACTTTTTCTGTTAAAGGGCTGGACGGCCTTACCCGTTTCCGGCTCTTATCATTAATACGGCCCTGTGAGGGGCCGGGCAGTGAGTTGCCAGCGGGGTGTGGCAGTACGTTGCTAGCGGACAGTGAGGTGTCAGCGGTGACAATGGAGGTGGCCATGCCTTTTTTGGGGACAACCTGCACAATACTCGGATCGTAGACCCAGGGTGATCCAAGTTGGTTCTACCACATGAGGCCCTGTTAACCCTCCTGGCGGGAAACCCCACACGACGCTAGACATGACAACCTTCGCGTGGGGCTGCGCCAGGAGAGAGGTCATCGCAGCAAGTGGGTGCAGGAAAGTGCCAATTTTACGTCCGGGCCTTCGTGAACGCAACCGGTCTTTTCTCGAGGTAGGGTACCCGGTTATTGTCATCCCTAAGGCCCTTCTACCAAGATATTACAACCGGCGCACTTTCATTCGGGAGCTCAAGGCAGTGGTATCCAATAATAAACAGAGAATAGCCGGGTTAGTTGCCAAGGTCGTCAACGGAAAGGCCAAAGGCCTCTGTGCAGGATGAACGGTGGGGGAAAGGAAGAAAAAGGTAAGGATAGATAAAGCGAAGGGGGAAGAGTGAAAAAAAGGTGGAAAGTAAAGGAAGAAGAAAATGATGTGAAAGGAAAGATATAGGATAGGTTTGTCCCACACGAGGTACGTCCTGCACAGAAGCCTCCCCTTTTAGTCGCTTCTTACGACAAGCAGGGGTTACTGCGGGACTATTCTAAACCCCGTCCCGCAGGGGGGAAGATAATATTGATAAAGTGAAAATTTTCCATTTCATATAAAGATAATTGAGGGGGTAGGGGCAAAAACATGATAACACTCATTTGACGACAAAATATGCTAGTATGGTCGCATACCACTTGAACTACAAGTTGTTTTTAGTCAGTCAAGACCTTGGGGATAATTAATATCCATGAATATTTTACTTATTTTTTATAGCTAGATTTCACGATTTTATAGAGGTTTGAATAGTGAAAATATCCTATATAATCAATGAGAGTTATCATGTTTTGCCACGACCCCCTAAATTATGAATGTAATGCAAGAATAGACCTATCACAAAGTGTTTAAAAAAATATTGTTTGCTTTTAGAGTAATTATTACTAACCATGTTTTACTAAACCCAACAAAATACGTATATTAAAGGTTGTTGAGACAAGACTATTAATGAAACTTAAAAAACAGCTTTTGATAAAATTCAAGTGTTTTGAACTGTCTCATTATTTTATTGAACCGAGCAGTTGATTTGTTCCAAGAATAAACAATGTTAGTGACCTTTTAAAGATTTAATTTTTCCTTTTAAAACCTCAACAAACTTAAATAATTCAATACATTTGTTTTTGTAACAATAAAAATGTCAAGCAAGGTGCTCCCACGATGTGTATCCCAAGGGTGGAGGGGGGTAAGTCTATTTAAAGAATAAGAAAAGTTACCGAACAAAAACAAATATTTTGAAAATAATTAATTCAAAATTGGTTTGAACACCCTTAAGGTGGAAATGCGAGAAAAGGTCTGTGTTTTTGCAGTTTTTATAGCAAACATTCTTTGATTAAAATAAATCTTATGTTTCTACTGGAGAAATATTAGACTTTAATTTTCTTCAAATGGTGATATTAACAAATATTATTATTAGTACCGCTTCTTACTACCTGGTCGGGTTATATGCACTTACGCTAATGTGTAATGGTAGGGTGATTGTGAGATAAAATGAAGGACCTACAGTTTAACGTGGAATCCGAACCACGGTGGAGGCATGGCATTCACCACATTCACAAGTTGTGATTAATTCACGTCTTGTCAGAGGTGAAGGAAGGAATTGGAAATCAGATAAATCTGTGCCGGGACCGAGGATTGAACTCCAGACCCCCAGCACAGAAGTCTGATACCTTACCCCTAGACCACCAGATCACTTCTCAAGAATTTTTGAACATCTGTCAAGGGTGTCCTGGAATTTAACGAGATTTGTTTTCTCTTAATTCAAAAAATTGTTTTCTAATTCCACTCTAGTCATGACAGTTATTCAACAACTGTTGTATAAGCATGGGAAGAAAATTAAACTCCGTGATTTTACTGAAGTAATATTTTATTTTGGCCACAATAAAAAAAAGTGGCTATAAAAACCGCAAACACTCCAGTATTTTTTCAGGTTCCCTACATCCCCACCCATCTCAATGTGGGGATTCCACTTAAGTTACCTAAGACAGCGAACAATAAGATAACAAAAACGTCATGGTTAGGTTGGCGGTGGGAATGTCGAACATAATTTGAAAATATCAGACATGGCACACTGACGACAATATTATTCATCAGCAAAGAGAACTAATTCACAAAAGGTTGACGCAAACAATCCTAGAGTACATCCGTTGGCACGTAACATCCAAGGCCTTCCCGCCCCCCCATTTCCCGCGATACCAAGCATTGTCAGTAGTAATTACATTCACTATCTTCCTTCCTGCAAGAATCACAGTCTCGAGACTTTATTTTCCCAATCTTTCATGCGTACAATTTTTTTTAAACTAATATCTTTGTGTTATTTATTTCCTGTCGAGCTTGTATCAAGAAACCGCCCAGCTATTGTTATTGTACGGCATCTCAGCTCAGTCTGTAGATAATCTTCTTACCGATTTTAGTGACTTATCACACTGGTTATTGTGACAAACAGCGATTGGACATAAATGTCCGACCATTTCACTGTCAACAAACTGGGCAGCATTTTAGTCTATTTTTTATAAATTAAAATTGATTCAAGCGATGAGAAACTATAGTGTTTTTAAACATAAGATGGGGGAAGAGAAGAAGGAAAAAAAAACAAACACGAAAATACTTTGCTACGAGATCGGATGAGAGAAAGACTCTTTGCTATACACACTCGATCAAAGGCATCCCAAATGAGAGGACAATTCCCTACATCGCCTATTAAATCTTCGGTGTAAGTAAAATTAAAACTCATGGCTAGAACAATAAAAACAGTTGTGTTCTTAACGTCGACTCAACAACCAACTTCAGTAGCTTCGTGGCTTCTTTGGTGCTGACTTAAGCTCACAGCTGACTTCTGACAGTCAACATTTAGGTATATACCTAAATTTTGACTGTCAGAACTTTGGTGGCCGTGCGGTCTAAAGCTTATTCTACACTAGTGGGTAGAACGCGGTGGTTTTGCCGCTAGCGTACGCCAACAAAATCTTTAATCTACACCTGACTGTCAAAACGCGACTGTTAAACAGCTACTACAATAAAACGCTACTGATTCTACACTAGTGATTTATATGCCGCGGTTGTTGCTTCAACTTTTACAGAATGGTTTTAAAATGGACATTGTAGAGGCTGGCTGTATTGCAGGATTTATTTTGTAAGAGGAAACTCGCAACAAAAACTCGTCAAAAGAGACGTTGGTGGACTCACTCCACATTATCGAACCGTCTCTCAAAAGGACAGTTTCATACTATGTTTATGAATCACAGAATGTACCAAGAGAAGTTAATTTTGTACTACAACATGTCTGTGGTTTAATTTAATGGACTACTTGGTTTAGTTAATGAAAATATTGCAAAACGTGATACCATCTTGAGGAAGAGTATTTATTGTTCCTGCTGAAAGACTTGTGACATTGAGGTACAACTGCCTGTTAATGCCTGGTGTAGTTTGATTCGAGTTTCTACCGCTAGGTGGTTTTAACTTCACCAGAGGTAGCGGTCAAAATGCTGGTCTAGACGAAAACTTATTTTCTATCTTGAACACAAGGGTTTCATTCGAAGGCGTTGCTAGCGTTTTAACTGATAGAGTTAACCGCTAGTGTAGAATAGGCCTTAAGGTGGGGTGCTAGTGAGCGCAAGTTTAGTGCATTAATTTTACAGTTTTTATAGCACAAACATTTTTTGGCCAAAATAAATCAAATATTTCTTCTATAGAATCATAGAGTTTAGTTTTCTGCACATGCTAATCTCAACAGTTGTTGATTATCTGTCATGAGCATGGCGGCATTTGGTGACAAACTTTTTAAATAAAGAGAAAAGTTTGTCACCAAATTCTGCCATGCTCATGACAGATATTCAACAACTGTTGAGATTAGCATGTGCAGAAAACTATACTCTATGATTCTATAGAAGAAATATTTGATTTATTTTGGCCAAAAGATGTTTGTGCTATAAAAACTGCCCTTAACTCACGCTCACTAGCACCCCACCTTAAGTGTGGAAAAAAATAACCCAATGAATAATAATACAATAGTTGTAACAACTCACCGTGGCCGCGTGGTCTAACGCGCCACTCTCGCAATAGGGTTGACTACCAACGACGGGTAGATCGAGGTTTGTTTTCCAAAATGGTTTTCCACTGACCTTTCACACATAACCTCCCTATCCCTAAAATCACTAGCGTAATTAGTATATAAGCGTATAACCAGAACAGGTAGTAAGGTGCGGTGCTAAATAAAAAAACACCAGTTACTGGTGACGATCACAGATGTCTCCGTGTGAAAAGGCCCTAAGGGTCACGGGTTTCATTTCTCACAGGGACAAGAATATATCGCTTTAGAACTGAACAAGAGTATGATGTTTGGTTGTTGTACTCGTTTTCATGTTTCAGGTACTATACTAAAGAAGAAGACGTGTTTCTTAACTGGGAAGTACATTTTTCTTCTTTGGGAAGTCTTAGCTCACGTGATCCTCATTAAAGGAAGGTAATGTGAAAAAAAAACCATATATCTCGCCAATTTTCTGCTCGCAATAATGAGTAAAACTTATTCCTAAAAATGCGAGCGACTTGATGCTAAAATTATGGAAATACTTTATATTATTATTATTATTATTATTAGCACCGCGTCTTACTACCCGTTCGGGTTATACGCACTTACGCTAATGTGTAATGGTAGGGTGATTGTGAGATTAAATGGAGGGCCTACAGTTTAACGTGGAATCCGAACCACGGTGGAGGCCTGGCATTCCCCACATTCACAAGATGTCTTGTCAGAGGTGAAGGAAGAGTTTGGTACTCAGATAAATCTGTGCCGAGACCGAGGATTGAACCCCAGACCCCAGAACAGAAGTCCGACACCTTACCCCTAGACCACCAGGTCACCTTTTGAAATACTTTATAAACCTATGTGTATGTGCAACTAGAGTAGGTCTTATGCATAAAAAAAACTAGGGCTAGCACGTAAACAAATGTATAATGCATGCTAAAAAAAATACTAACTATATTTTGTTTAATTAAGCTGAGATAATATAGAGCGTTTTAGGTTTGATTTTGTTAACAGTCGACACTATAGCATCAGTTTATTGCCAATGAGCGATATATTATCCGAGTAAACAGGATGAGGATGGCGAATGTTGTGGAAATTAACCAGTATTCACAAGTTGCTAGAGAGCTCGCTCATTCATTCTACTGGTGGATAAAGACCTATAATTACGAAATTATTTTCTGATCGGAGTGTGTGCTAGTTGATTGACCTACTGACTAATTTTAATGCGTGCTGAGTAAACGATGTTTCAATAGAAAACAGAAGAACGAGATGAAGGCAAGTTTTTCAATGGTTCTTATAAATACAAGGATTATTTGTGATTTATTCTAACAAGGAGTAATTCAATTGGTTGAAATTATAATTTGTAAGGGTACACTGTAGGTCACAAGTGTACAGCATGTTTTACATAATTGAAAAATTACAACGGGGAACAAGGATCAAATTGAGTACAGTTGACTTTTTATACACCACTGATTCACCACTGAGCAATCCGAAATTATTTCCGTGATCAGAAACCTAAGTTATAGTTTGAGGCAGAGTCTGTTATGGACGTGAAGGGACGTCGTTTGCTTAATAGCTACCAGAAACACAACCATCGATGATTCGGGGGTTGGCTTTTATACTGCCACGTGTACACTTCATTTATTCCTAAATTGAGCCCGACTGCTGAGGAAGGGGAGATCGAGATTCGAATCTCGGTCGGGTGAACTGGGGGTGGTTTTTCCTAAATGGTTTTCCACTCTTTCTCCACGCAAATGCGGGTTCACTTCCTCTAATTAAACCTTCCCAATTCCTAAATTCATTAACGTAATTAGTTCTTAAAGCGTATAACCCGAACGGGTAGTAAGACGCGGTGCTAAATATTATTATTATTTATTTATTCCTAAAGGTAGCCCTATTATTATTATTATTATTATTATTTACCAAACGTAATGAGGTCCTGTGTAAACTCAAACATTTGAAATTTCGTCTATCTGTCCAGATATTTGTTCCACGACAGTTGTCAAATGCGTGGGTCAATTCAAAATCTGTCAAGGACATTCAATGAACCTTAGCCGAACGATGTCTGCATTAGATTTTTAAATCTGGTTTTCCGTTTCAATATGGCAGCTGATCAAAAAGTTTTTCATTTAATAAATTATCCCAAGTGATTTGACTTTAAAACTATAAGCAAGAAATCAAGTACATAGTCGTATTTTTCATTTTTTTTTACATTATTGCGAGACTAAATTATAAACCACGTGAGATTATTCTAAATAAATACAAATAATTATTAAATATATTATTAATTTGTTTTCTGTCTGACTTTATCACCAAGAAAAATTATCAACTCTAAGTCCAAAGATAAATTATAGGAGATATTTTAACATGAAATCCGAAGAGAAATCTTAAGACTGTAGTAAAGATAATAACAAGACATAATTCTTAACATGATGAGCATTTTTTGAACAAAGGAAGCGAGGTCTACTGTTCACAAAGCTACTTATATCATTTTTTGAACAAAGGAAGCGAGGTCTACTGTTCACAAAGCTACTTATATCATTTTTGAACAAAGGAAGCGAGGTCTACTGTTCACAAAACTACTTATATCATTTTTTGAACAAAGGAAGCGAGGTCTACTGTTCACAAAACTACTTATATAATTTTTTTTAGCATCACATCTTACTATCCATTCGGGTTATACGCTCAAGTACTAATTACGCTAATGGGTTGAGAATTGTGAAGGTTTAATTGAGGAAATGCACCCACATTTGCGTGGAGGAAGAGTGGAAAACCAGTTAGGAAAATCACCCTTAGTTCCCCCGATCTCCACGTCTTCCGCAGTCTAATATAATACGAGAGTAGCGCGTTAGACCACGCGGCCACCGAAGCGGGTTACTAGTTAATGGAGTTTTTAAACACATCGATAAATAAAGTTCACTATCGCCTTAGTTAAAAACGTTGTAAAATCTCAAAAATAGGAGGGAAGGGACTAAATAGCTATATATCAAACCTTCTTAGCACAAAAGATGAATGCACTAAGTAAAATAACAAAAAACAAAGTGATTAAAATATTATTATTATTATTATTATTAGCACCGCGTCTTACTACCCGTTTGGGTTGTACGCACTTACGCTAATGTGAAATGGTTGGGTGATTGTGATATGGGATCCGAACCACGGTGGAGGCCTGGTATTCCACACATTTACAAGTTGTGATTAATACATATCTTGGTGACCTGGTGGTCTAGGGGTAAGGTGTCAGACTTCTGTGCTGGCGGCCGGGGTTCAATCCTCGGTCCCGGCACAGATTTATCTGATTTCCAAACCCTTCCTTCACCTCTGACAAGACATCTCGTGAATGTGAGGAATGCCAGGCCTCCACCGTGGTTCGGATTCCACGTTAAACTGTAGGTCCTTCATCTTCATCTCACAATAACTCTACCATTACACATTAGTGTAAGTGCGTACAACCCGAACGGGTAGTAAGACGCGGTGCTAATAATAATAATACACATCTTGTCAAGAGGTGAAGGAAGGGTTTTACAATCAGATAAATCTGTACCGGGACCGAAGATTGAACCCCGGTCCCAAGCAATGAAGTCCGACTTCTTACCCCTAGACCGCCAGGTCAACAAAGTGATTAAAATCAAATATAACAATTAATTTTTTTTAAAAACCATCAACATGAGAATAGGTAAATGAACTACTCTAAAGAAAAGACTAAAAGAGCGTTAACAATATCCTCCTTGTCTCTTCACTAGAGGGACGCGTGTTGACCGCGGAGCTAGCAGGTTTATCGTTGTATTGTACAGGTGTAGAGCAGTGTAAGGGTAGCCCCGGGGCGTTGGGTGGCTGTTATACAGTTAGTGGGCCACTCGGTCATCGCACGAGGCAATACTATCTATCTGGTTACCACACCACACAATGAAACACAACAGTTCTCTCTTCGTGTAGCTTGTTTGGAGCGGGTGGCCGGATACCATCTTACCTGAGAGAACGAACTACTCGTCGTACCAACGAGAAAAATAACAAACGTTAGCTTTTCTTACGTATCTGAATCAGAGGGATTTGTTTACCATGATTTTGGTATGAAGCCCATTCTGTAAGGCCTTATTTTGTACCAGAAACCTATTGTATAGTAGTATTTTGGTAGGATGGAAGCCCGTGAAAAATTGTCTTCCTACCAAAATAAGGATATAACAAAACCCTGGGACAGTTGACACGTTTTGGGATTTTTGTATGAATCTAGGGTTTAAGACTTTTTAGAGACTTCTGCAACCTTTTTTTTTAATGATATATTACCGTTCGTACATTCAACGACTAACTTAAATTATTCATCAACATTAAGGGGAATTTCTGAGCCCAATTTTTCTTTTTAAATTATTTGAGGTATTCATCGTGCACTTTCTAAATTGACTTATTATAATAGCATACTACTCTTAACTCAGTTAAAATCTCTACTAGACAGAAAACATAGCCCCCTTGCTGTTAACTCATAATTGTGAACCCTAACTACTCCGACGATAATTTTGTTGGCTATAACAGGAATCGAACCGAGGACCCTTGGATAAGTAGGCAAACAACCTACCGAACAAGCTAAGCTGTTGGATCTGCACACTGTTGTTTCCTCGTCTTGTTCCTAGGCGAATGCTGGTGACTTTACTTAAAATACATGCCTTAATTATCTGTTTACCTAAATTAAATGGTTTAATCCGTTGATAGAAGGATTGGCACATGAACGTATCAAACAAATGTTGTTTTAGCCAAAATAAATCTTAAAATTTCCCCTTGAAGTATTCGTTATTTAATTATTTATGAATCACGTCTTACTACCAATTCGAGTTAAAGACTAATGTTATTATTATTATTATTATTATTATTATTATTAATATTAGCACCGCGTCTTACTACCCGTTCGGGTTATACGCACTTACGCTAATGTGTAATGGTAGGGTGATTATGAGATGAAATGAAGGACCTACAGTTTAACGTGGAATCCGAACCACGGTGGAGGCCTGGCATTCCCCACATTCACAAGATATTTTGTCAGAGGTGAAGGAAGGGTTTGGAAATCAGATAAATCTGTGCCGGGACCAAGGATTGAACCCCGGCCGCCAGCATAGAAGTCTGACACCTTACCCCTAGACCACCAGGTCACCGACTAATGTTCTAGTAATGCTAGCGATCAAGAGGGTTGAATTTAGCGGTAGTATAACCGCTTTTGCGTAGGAAATGGAAAACCTTTTAGGAAAAACCACCTTCAGTTCACCCCGATTTGGATTTTAACTCCGATCACCCCGTCATCGGCAGTTCAGTCTATTGCGAGAGTGCTTTCTAACGTTTTCCATACAACTTGAAAATGACTTAACTAATTACTGACTCGAAATGGAAAGGCGCTTATTTGGTTTGACTAAAGTAGATGTTTGTCGATTAGCTTACCAGCTTGCTTTGAAAAACTTGTATATTTAATAAATATGTTTAACACCGAAGAGAAACGGCGGGAAAGAAATGGTTGTAAAGAAACTAAACTCCCTCCGCACGTGAACCTGAAGGTGTGTCTATTTCAAGATCCAAAGAGAAGTGTGTTAGAATTTTTTTCTAAATATTAGTGAAATTTATTATTATTATTATTATTATTATTATTTAGCCCCGCGTCTTACTACCCGTTCGGGTTATACGCTTTAAGTACAAATTACGCTAATGGATTAGGAATTAGGAAGGTTGAATTAGAGGAAGTGAACCCGCATTTGCGTGGAGGGAAAGTGGAAAACCATTTAGGAAAAACCACCCCCAGTTCACCCGACCGAGATTCGAACCTCGATCTCCCCATACTCAGCAGTCGAACTCAACACGACTAGCGCGTTAGCCAACTACGCCACCGAGGCGGGTTGTGAAATTTAATTTGACAAGATAAACAACAATCTCGACATATCCTTTAGCTGCGATGAAACGGAGATTGACTCAGTCCAGCAAATAGAGGAACACTTGGCACAGTATTTAGTTATGTGTATGAGTCCTAAAGGAAGATTCATTCCATCTATGTTGATTTTACTCAGAACAAAAAAAACTCCAACATGAAGAAAAGGAGCTGATGAACGGAACACCAGTTGGTTCAATTTTCAGCTGACATATTTCCAGTTGGATCCAGAAAGAACAATTCCCTCTGTAGCTTAAAAAATATTATGGATTACATAAAACCAACTAAATAAAACCCCGTATTACTAGTGTTTGGAGGACACTATTGCCATACCTGACACGTCCGCTCAGTGTAGCACCGCAACGGGAAGTCACGATAAAAATAAAACTTCACGATGCCAAAGAAGCCATTGGAGAACAGAACCAAACCAGGACCGCCGAACCCACCGGTCCGGCACACACGTGAGTCCAATAATGACCTTGATCAATTCACATTATTAATGTCAGAGTTATCAGCCTATGACCCCTGCTCCACTATTGTGCCCACAGGTCAGTCCACCAAAAGAGCCAGAGAAGTCTCTTCAGCAGCAGAGTCAACCAATGGTATCACACCACCTTCCAAATACCAGACAACAAACCCTCTCCACATGATGGAGGATACAGGAGGGCAGATTCATCACTGTCCCACACCTCCAGTGGCCATCCACCGGATGTCCTTCAGCCAGCAACACTCCCAGATTAAGAAGCTCCAGATACAGATAGCACCAGTGATGGAGACTGCACATCCTCACAGGTAGGCAACAGGGAGGAGGAAGAACTAGGGCTCATCCACCTGGCAGGTGACACGACACCCCACATGGCTGGACAAAGGGGTAGACCCTCTGATCAGATCCATATCTCCCAAAACCAATACACTGTAGGAAGAGATATTGTGAAGTATCTAGCAGGCTCCTCCCAGAAGCCCCCACCTGGCCTGAAGGAGGCACTCAGCAGATGGATAACAGATGACTTGAGTGGGCTAATCAATCCCCCAGGAGGATAAAAGTGTCAAATGTTCCTAGCTGCCATCCCGACTACAATGGGAAATGCAGAGGCAATAAGCCACTATCAACGAGCCTGTAACAACCTAGATATGGCCTCCTATCGTCAAGCATGAAATAACAATCCAGATGAGGTTGCAGTGCTTATGGAGACCTACACAATTCCTTATCCTGGAATTAAAATTAACCCTGTGGATCCACTGCCACAAGAAGGGTGGTTGAATTTGGGGAACACCTTGACCACAATCTCTAGGAACTTGCAAGATACCCTAGTGATACTCCAACGGGACATAGATCGCAATGCTGCCGCTCATAGAGGAGTGATAACAGATTATGTCAAGTCATGCAAAGCCATCACAGCAGCTACACTGCGTAGCCTTACAAACATTCTTGAGTCAGCAAAGTCAGGAACAACCCCTTTAGCTTCAGCAAGTTCAAAAAGCATTCCACAGATCCAAAGGACACCTGCGGGGCCAACACTCAGCAGAGCCGGACCATCCTCAACCTTCATTAACCAAGAAACCCATGTCCATCACCAAGGGAAAGCCAAAGACGTAGGCCTACAATAATCCCTACAACCTGGACCATCTTGCAGTGACGTGGGCCTACAAGAATATCTACAACCTGGACCATCTTGCAGTGACGTGGGCCTACAAGAATATCTACAACCTGGACCATCTTGCAGTGACGTGGGCCTACAAGAATATCTACAACCTGGATCATCTAGCAGAGACGTAGGCCTACAAGAATCTCTACAACCTGGAACATCACGAAGTAAAGTAGGATGTCCTAGCTTTGTGAAAACACAAGACTTAACCCCCTAATAATAATTTTATCCAAGGTTCAAAGTTCCCACTCAGGAGCCGTACAATTTATACCCACCTCGCCAAATAAAATTAATCTTGAAGAAACACAGGAAAAGAAAACCAACATGTCTACTGGAAAAAAATAATTTAAACGCTTAGAATATAACTACATTTCTATATACCATCCTTATAAACACCAAAATTAAAAAATAAATCAAATGTAGACTCATCAGAGAGTGACAATGATTTTATTTTTAAGCTGGGGATGTTAGCTATATCTACGGAGCTGGACTTCAGAATAGGGAATATTTGATAAAATGCACAAAATGTAAGAAGTGAGCGCACACAGTTTGTGCCACGTGTAATAACAAAACCTTTGTGAGTGAAATATGTGCTTGAAACTCAATTTTGGGCCCTCAAGTAATCATATGGTGTTACAAATAATTTAATTTAGTATAGTTTATTATTATGAGACCACCTGTCGTATAGTGGTCAGAGCTCATGGATATATATTTAGGGTACCAGGTTTGATCCCCGGCGATGACGGATTTTTATGTAAAGCAGTGAGCCTAGAAAACGAGGTTTAGCTCAACCTATTGAGAAAAAATTAGTCACTTGAATGAAAAAGTAGCAGCACTCCTCTAGAAAATTGAGAATAACGGCCGGAGGGTTCGTAGTGATATCCACATGACACATCCTATCCGCAGAAGTTAGCACTATCTTTGGCAGGTGACGGCAGCCGCTCGGCCGGTATTGATCGATTGCGGGCTTAAGCCATTTTAATGTATTTTGTTCAATATGATATTATTATTATTATTAATTAAACTTTTACATGAGTATGTATTTTAATTTGTTTGTAACATAACTATATTTTTATTCTTTGACGTTGAATTTGGTTATTTTAAATTCCATGCGGTACCCGCGTGTTGGGAATACCTCCCTAATATGGGTCTGAATGGTTTTAATTTAATTTTGAATCAAATATTAGGATATTGCAAAGGTTTAAAACATTCTAGTGTGCCATAAATCAATAAACATATTGTGTATAAAGCGTTAACAGAGATAAAAATGTTAAATGTTTTATAATTTTCGTTATTTAAGACAGAGACCTATAGTGTTCAATATTATTTATCTCCAATATTATTTTTATCACTGTAAAATACATAAGTGGAGCTTAGAGCTTATGTTATAGATGCAAAATAGCAGGTGTAAATATTTCGAAAAAGTTATTTTAAGGAAGGTATCTTGAACCCTTATTAGAGTGTAAAGAGGCCGATAGAACCCCCCACCCCCACCCCCCCAAAAAAATAATGTGAAAATACTACCCACTATGCCTCTCGCAGTGATTCGAACCCCATAATCCCTATCAATAGCGAACAAGTGCAATGCCAGTCGATCGCTCAACCAACGTTTTGGGTAACAATAATACTAGTAGAAGAAGTATTTTTAACACCAATTGTGAATGTGTGGAATGCCAGGCCTCCACCGTGGTTCGGATTCCACGTTAAATTGTAGGTCCTTCATTTCATCTCACAATCACCCTACTACCATTACACATTAGCGTAAGTGCGTATAACCCGAATGGGTAGTAAGACGCGGTGCTAATAATAATAATAATAATAATAATAATAATAATAATAATAATAATAACACCAAGTTTTATCCGTTTGGATTATACGCGTAAATAATTATTATAATGATGCTTTTAGGGATTGAGAAGATTATATTTAGAGGAAGTGTACTCGCAATTGTGTAGAGGGAGCGTGGAAAACCACTTTGGAAAAACCACCCTCAGTACACTTGACCGAGATTTGAACCTCAATATCCCCATCATCGGCAATTTAGTCTATTGCGAGAGTAGCGCGTTGGACATTGCAGCCACCGAAGCAGGTGGTAGTGGTAGTAGTAGTAGTGGTAGTAGAGGTGGTGGTGGAGGTGGTAGTAGTAATAGTAGTAGGCCCAAATACGCAGCAACACAAAGATTATCACAAGAACTGGTCCCGTTCCTGCGTTCCTTATTTAGGCCTGCACGTGTGGCACGATTGTCACCACGCGCAGCTTTCTTTGCGCACGCGCCGACAAAGGAAATTGCTCGACAGTATCAGCTAAGTGGGGACAGCTACCCCATATTAAGAGCAGAAGAGTACTCGCTACCATGAGCGAGTGATTCGATCTATTTCTGCTGCTAAAGCAATAAACTATATCCTTTGACATAATTAGTAAGGTTAAATATTTAGGAACGATTTTAACCAATAACCCGGTTCGATGGCCGCATGGTCTTAAGCTAGGGTTACACCGGAGAGAACACAACCGAACCGAACGTTCATATGTGTTCGGTAACATTCACATATTATGCTCGCGATCAACACCGAACAAGTACAGTTACACTAGATAGGATAGGACAAGCGAGAACAACACCGAACAAGTATAGTTACACTAGATAGGACAAGCGAGAACAACACCGAACAAGTATAGTTACACTAGATAGGACAAGCGAGAACAACACCGAACAAGTATAGTTACACTAGATAGGACAAGCGAGAACAACACCGAACAAGTACAGTTACACTAGATAGGACAAGCGAGAACAACACCGAACAAGTACAGTTACACTAGATAGGATAGGACAAGCGAGAACAACACCGAACAAGTATAGTTACACTAGATAGGACAAGCGAGAACAACACCGAACAAGTACAGTTACACTAGATAGGATAGGACAAGCGAGAACAACACCGAACAAGTATAGTTACACTAGATAGGACAAGCGAGAACAACACCGAACAAGTACAGTTACACTAGATAGGACAAGCGAGAACAACACCGAACAAGTACAGTTACACTAGATAGGACAAGCGAGAACAACACCGAATCGAGCGCCGTTCGTTATTGGTTCGTGAGTTCACAGGCGGATGTGATTGTCAAATTTGGATGTGTGAATTTTTAGGATGCATGAAACACACGGAGGAAATACGTTACCACAACAGTTACAACTTGATCGTGGACTGGGACTATTTCATAACGTTTGTCGTAGTGCCTTTTCATCAGTCAACTCCATTATAAACTGAATTTAAACGCCACGCACAGCGGGAAGAAAACTGCACTACACTGAACTCAACCACTTGATGTTATACCCGGTCACACCGAAAGAAAACAGAGCAAATGCGAACACTAATATACTCTTATGATTCGTTTAAAAACCGACAATAGTCGGAGCACACGCGTACTCAAATTTGCTCCTAGTGAACACGTGCGAAGCCTACCGGAGGCTTTACGGCGCCTTTTTCTGTGTCGGTCACAATGAAACTAATTTCGTGTCCAATATTGCTCGTTCGCTTGAGTTCTCTCCGGTGTAACTCTAGCTTAATCGCTCTCGCAATAAAATAAACTTTCGATGATGGAGAGATCGGGGTTCGAATTACCGTCGGGTGTACTGAGGATGGTTTTACACTCTACCTTGACGCAAATGCAGGTACACTTCCTATAACTTTAAACTTCCTTATCCCACAAAAGTGTAATTAGCACAGAGGCATACAACCCGAACGGTTAGTAAGACGTAGTGCTAAAAAAAACTAACAATAACGATTAGAGTAAAAATTGGGAAAAGTATAAATTCGGGAAATACATGCTTTTAGTCGGTCAGTAAGTTGTTGTAAATATCACCTGCTGTCCAAAAATATAAAACTCATAATATACAAAACAACAACTCTACCGGTTGTTCTCTATGGGTGTGAAACGTGTTCTCTTATCTTACACGACGAAAACAAATTTAGGGTTTTCGAAAACAAAGTTCTTATGTAGACGTTTGTTTCAATAAAGAGATGAACATTCTGGGGAGTGGAGGACGTTACATCATGATGAGTTTCATACTATTTACTCATCATAAGACATTGTTAGGATTATCAAGTGTCGTAGATTACGGTGGGCAGAACATGCAGCGCAAATAGGAGAATCTAGAACTGTTTTCAGGATACTGACTTGCAAATCCGATGGGAAAAGATCATTGGGAAGACCTAGACGCAGCAGGAGGATAATTTATTAGAATGGGCCTGAGGGTGTAATGAGGTGAACTGGATAGAACTAGCGAAATACAGGGAAAGAGAGTGTACTTTATTAAGTGCGGCAATGAACACTCAATTTCGTAGTGCTATATAATAAGTTAGTATGGAATAAACCTAGTTTCTAGATCACATAATCAACAGGTTGACCTAGCTGTGGAAAATAATGCCAAGGTTTTGTGCTTTTAACAGTTGTCCCAATACCTAGAAGACTCTCGCAAAGTACATAACACATTCCCAAATGGTCAACGTACCACCCCAGTCAAAGTAAACGGCTACAAACAATAAGGATAGTGACACACCCACTACTACCTGTTCCAGTTCAAGAATGAGGAGGGAACCTTATTGGTAGTTATGAAGAGAGCACAACACATCAATACCTTAACAATAGACACATTTGGCAAAACTGTGAAAGCAATGGATATGGGTCTTTGCGAACCTGCTAAACAATTATCTCGAAATGATTTGGACCATATCACTTTGCGTCCAGAGGAGCTTCACATAGTAATGGCTGAGCAACGTGCAATAGTAAACTACATATAATATTGTGGGATCGATTTCTAATGGATACAATCGGACCTATACGGTGCTGCAACAGTAAGGCAAACAATTGAAGGAAAGCATGTAAAGAGAGCTCATAAGGCTCACCTCACTACACCGTAATTCATGTGTATCCCATAAACAGAATATCTTATTTTCTCTGACCCAATTGAATTGTTTTATTTTAAGAAGCATGCAAATAACTTTAAGCATTTGTGATAGGTGACAGAGTTCATACAGAAAATGCTATTTCCCAGTTGGATGGAAACTCATATCCTCTTCAAACTATCAAAAGCTAATATCTTCCTTAGCAGTTTAACGGCCACGCTTGTAATCTGTTCAGTGAAAATGATCTTTGATATGCTGTTGTTCATCTGTGCAGTACACACTGAGGATAGGTGTTTGCATCTTAAAACTCTTGAGGAGTTCACAACAAGTTTTTTTTTGCCCAAGATAAACTTAACTATAACAGAATGATTTCACTATATTTGCCTGAAATTAAACAATTGTCAATCATCGACCCAGAAATGTACCAGGAATTAATTTCTGGAAACTAGGTAATAGACAAAAATATGAACGTTTATTTTTATTCCGTTGGTGCGGAACATTCTTTAGAGAAAATAAGTTAACAAATGAAAGTACTAGGAAGCTTAGTTGGAATTGCTCTAAATGCAAGTACTAAAACGAAGTACTTCCTTATTTCTCCAGAGATTGAAAGAGTTAATGAAGAAGCCGAGCTTAAGTCAAGAATAATAATGGAAAATAGAAGAATACATCACGAGTCTTCACCAAGCATTGTACAGTGGGAATAAAATAAAATATATAAATTGTTTTCTACAGTGAGTATAGCAATCTTTTCAGTGAAGAAAGTTATGTATTATGTAATATGGTCATAAAAACTGTGATGCCTAAAGAGATTGGAAAGAAAATGTGTCAACAGCCAAAGATAGGTACAAAAATGTACACAGTGTTTATCAAAGAACGTCTAAAAGAAGGCTCTGTTACTTTTTTGGCATGGTTGAAAAAGCAGAAGCTATGCACACAGAAAAGTGCTGCCAAAAGTGACCAAGTTCTAATGGGAAAATTAGAGAACGACAATAAGTCAGGTCTTTGTTCACCAGACTCTTGATTGTTTGTAAATCAAGAACCGATGTCGACTTGAAACGAGCAATAGGGCCGTACGAGTTTTCAGTTGTTCAAAGAGCTTTGTGAATTGTATCCTAGAAAATACACCAAAATAAACCTCCAAAAATGAGTGCTTAGCTGAAACCAGCAAATGCACAAATGTGGTTGATAATATGAGCCGGTATGAAGTAGTTGTGGTGAATAGTATGGCTGTCTTCACATAATGGGAAAGCCAGAATATGTAAAGAGCTGCTCTAATATTTCTGCTAACATTACCAAGTACGTAGTGAAAAATTATGCAAGCTTTGACGAAATCCATTTGGTTTTTGGTCGATACGATGTTAAGTGCTCCTTAAAATCCAAGACAAGGGGCGAAAAATACATGGTAATTCAGAACATGTGTACTATCGTATTACCAACTAAAGTGATATCTCGACACTTTTAATGGGAAAGCTTTTTGCTCACACAAAAACTAAGAAGGAACTATCAGAATTTCTTTTCGGGTATAGAGGGCCTATTGATGAAATTATCCTCCGACAAACGTTTCCCAGAAGATACCCACACCTTTGCAGTAACAATTAGTACGGGTACTGGAAACCAAAAAGATAAATACATCTGAAGTATATTACAGATGCACTTAGACCTGAAAAAATAGCAGCTTTAGCTGCATTTCATGTTCTTACTGGAGCAGTTGTTACCAGTTGATTTACAGGGAAAGGGAAAACGAGGTGTTGGCAGGCTTTTCTTGAGTTGTCACCAGCAACTGTTAATGCACTTTCATTCCTTGGAGTTGTATTACATCCATCAGATAACGTTACAGCTGCTATAGAAACTTTCTTCTGTAAAATCTACATGCCAAAAACACCTATCTCATCAGTTTCTCAACTCTACTGGTTCATGTTCAAACGACAATAGGCACAAGCTGAAAACTGACACCAACAAAAGTTGCTCTACCCCAGGGTATATTTCTTGTCCATTACTAGCTACTCGTGCGGAACTATGGCAATGTAGCCAATCCTCACTTCCACTTCACCAGATGGATAGTGTGGGGGATAAGATGGTGTCCTATAGTAAAGACAGAGCTACCAGGCCCAGAAACTATCAGTCACCTCATTAAATGTTGTCATAAGTTCAAGTGTTAACAGCAAGTATAAACTCAGCTGTACGGAATTGTGTGTGTGTTCAGATGATGGTACAGAATGCGACAACGTGAACATCAGTACAGCTATACATGTATATTGTTACAACTTTTATACTAATAGTTCAGTAGTTACAAGTGAAAAAGAAAGTGGTATTCAAAATTTGGATCTTCTCCTCTAACAAATTGACATGCTCAGCTTGTGAAAAGATGAAATACTCTAAAGGTAAATTTTTGTCAAAATAGTGTTTTCCTTCATATTCCAGATTAACTTCTTTATTTACTCAAAAATTGCCACATCATAAAATAAATTAATAAAAATTACATTTCATAAAAACAACCTGATCCACCAAGGTATTTGACTTTAAGAAAATCATAGCCTGCCATCTTTAAATGGCCACCATTTTGTTTTCACACATTATTTAAGTATGGCGCCAACAATGGTTTACGTATTTGAATAGTTTAATGACGTTGACAACTATTTTTCACTAAAAGCCTTCAACAAGCTGGTTTATAAATGGATTCAATAGTAGTAGGTCCTATCCTAATGAAATTGTCCTTAATCTTTAGAAAAATTACAACATATTTATAAAAATAATAATAACGTAAGAGAAAGTACTACTCATTAAGTTTAAAATAATAATAATAATAAGAAGAAAGATGAGTTCCGAGTGTCCGGAGCCAAATTACGCAAGGGCTAAATTTTAGTTTTTTTAAAAAAGCAGGGTTTTCTAACTTTATGGAAAAACTACTCTATTTATGCAAAATATGGTGACTAAACTTACCTTTAATTATCTTTTTATTATTATTATTATTATTGTTTAAAGGCCCATCGACACATCGAGGTCATTAGGGCCTTGAAATATATTAAAAACATAAATTATCTTTTTAAACCCATTGAAATCCGATAATCGGGTGCCGAGATAAAACAGAATTTAATATACCCGTGGTCGCCCTTTTGTTTCTTTGGATTTGTAAGGGCGTCAGCAAAGGTTTTCTAGTTCAGGAGATGTAATTGAGTGAATTTATATCAGTACCAAGTATTCCTCACAAAAAGCTTACGGGAGCATTTTTTAAAACTTTTGTTTAATCACAACTTGTGAATATGTGGAATGCCAGGCCCCATCACCGTGGTTCGGATACCACATTAAGCTGTAGGTCCTCCATTTCATCTCACAATCACCCTAACTTTACACATTAGCGTAAGTGGGTATAACCCGAACGGGTAGTAAGACGTGGTGATAAAAACCCTTATTGAAAGAACACGCCCTTTGCAACTGGCCTAAAGAAAGTAAATTAAGTGTCCTAAGTAACTGTAGACCAAGGCATAGCATGTTAAAGGATCTAAAGACTAGAGAAGTGAGTTAGAAAGTAAAAGCTGTTAAATACACTAATCAAGTTTCTTGCAAGACAATGTGTAAATGGATTGCCTTTCAAAAGGCTGATCCCATGAATGGTACAATGTCACCTGACGTATGCAAATAAAGAGAGTGCATTGTACCATTAAGCACTTTCACTGCCTTGAACACTAGCTGGTAATAATAAAAGTGAAATAACATCCAAGGAGTTTATACAAGACCAGACACACAAGGTTTAAGCGTACTTACAATAATACCAACTTTCCAACAACACAGGTAACCGAATTCTCTACAAGCAATCGACGTGAAAACGTAATAAACAAACAAACAAATAAAGATTAGGTGTGTTCAGTAACGATGTTTCATTTTTGTTTTTTAGCACCACGTCTTACTACCCGTTCGGATTATACGCTTATACACTTGACGCTAATGGTTTTAGGGATGAGATAGAATATATCTATAGAAAGTATACTCAAATTTGAGTGGTAGGAGAGGGAAAACCATTTTGAAAAATAACACCTCAGTACACTCGACCAAGATTCTAATCTCGATTTCCATGTCACCGGCGGTCTAGTCCAATGAGAGATTAGCGCGTTAGAAAGATTCGGCCAGAGAAGCGGGTACAAGAAAACTGACGCCTGCAATTTTTCACCTGTGTAAACCTCTGACTACACTATTTAGTGTTTGTGATCGACTATTGCAGACTAAAACTAACCAAAAATCAAACAGAAATTATAATGATTATAAAATGCCCAGAATTTGCCTAAGGAACGATCTAAAATGTCAAAAACAAAAGCAATCTAACCAGTTTAGGTGGCCGCATGGTCTAAGCGATAAGGCATTGTTACTCACCTCACAATAAACTAGATTGCTAATGACGGGGAGATCAGGGTTCAAATCTCGGCCTGGGTCTATATTCACTAATGAGGCAACTCTGCTCCAGCGCAAGTACAGAAATGGCGCAACTTTGCACATAAGATACTCCCAAAGATGCGCCTTATTTGTTTGCTCCATTTCCTTAGCACTAAACAAGGCGCAAACTGGTGGCAAGATTATGGTGACGTCACCATAAACTTCATCAATTGTACTTTTTTTTACCAATCTTTGTGAAGAATTTACTTTCAAAGTCAAGGCTACTTTATTTTAAATCTCTAATGAAAATGACAGCAAATACAAAGATGTCTACACATTTTGGTTATAAACTAGCAATAAAATTAGAAACGACCTCTTTTCTTCTGGGTGCTTTACAAAAAACAATATTAGTAACATTATTTAGTATTTATTAGTATTATTAGTTCAAAGCTCAAGTTCCATTAATAAAACATTTATGGAAACGTTAAAACTTATTCTAAAGCTATGCTAACCGCCATATTTAGTGACAAGATGAATTTGGACTTGGAAGAATACAAACTTCTTTGGCTCTACATAAAGACACAGTTCGTGGTTTTGTTTGACGTTTTGTTTAGTAATAATACAAGAAATGCAAGCATTGTTTGAATGTAAAAATTCTACAGTAAAAGGTAAGTAATTACTTTGCTACCACTATCTGAATTGAAACAAATGTTTTGCTTGACAGACGTAGGTTTTTATTATTATTATTATTATTATTATTATTAATTGAAATACAGTTAACTTATTGTATTTTAAGTGAGTGCGATAATATGCCGCCATTTAAATTTATTGACGAAAAAATCATGATTTAATAGTTGCGTCTGCTTCTTTTAGTGAATAGGGATTTTGGCACATTTTTCAAACTTGTACTGGCGCAACTATTTGCTCACGTTAGTAAATCCAGGCCCTGGAGTACTGGGGGGGGGGGTGTTTTCCCCCTAAAACTTGTTTTTCAATCACCCTCCACGCAAATGAGGGTACACTTCATATAAAATAAACCTTTCTAATCCCTACCACATTAGCGTAATTGGTACGTATGAGTACAACCCGAATGGTTAGTAAAGACGCAGTAAAAAAAAAACCCAGCAATATATGTTTTATGTATTTTCATTCCAGATTTCCCGAAGTTAGGCACATTATCCGTGCATCCATCCCTTTCCAATGCTGTACATTAAAAATCATGAAAAGAAAATAGAAATAAATGTTGACTATAGCTTTAATACAACTATTCAAAACCGATATAAAAGTTTCCCAAAACCAGCTTTAACGCTGTTGCGTTACATAAAAAAAGTTGTCTTCAAAGATTAAAACAGGTTGACGTGACAGGAGTCTACGTTTAGAATTGTACTTCGAAACTCCTCAAGAGATTGTTGGTGACCTCAATCCCGTGAGTAAACGCCTCTATTGTGTGAACATAGGTTCAATCTCCCGTTGAAGGTAGCAAAGTATTACTCTGATATTTTTTTAAACTTCAAAATGGGTGTTAAATTAACATTAACTTCCTCTAACGCCCAGCTATACCGCATATAAGCTCAATGGCTTTTGGCAGTGCACACCCGGGACTCCCGACCCAGGCCCTATGAGAGGGCGATGCAGGAGTACATCGTACCCGGACCGAGGGTCTAAAAGCGGTCCTGGAATATTCAGGAACTCGAATTGTTTCGCATATTTAAGGATTTCCACTCCCTACTTTACTTTTTTTTTAGGCCCTAGGGTATCATATTTTTTCTTTTTTTTTTTTTTTTAGATAAAAGGAATAACTTTAATAAATTTTTTTCTTTTTTTTTCAATATTTAAAAAAACAGAAATTTAAAGAAAAATGAGGGGGGGGGGGGGGGAAAAAAAAATTGACCCCCTATTAAATGCCCTTTGGGTCCTTTCCCGAAAATTTCCCAGCCCCCAACTAGAGCGAACTATCTGTCGAGCCCTTATCAGGAGGGTAGGGAACCCTCCCCCCCACCCCCAAAGTTTCCGGTTCCCCTTGGGGGGAGATTGGGCTCCTCCAAGTGACCCAAGATCACAAGGGGAAATAAGAGCTACCTTTGGGATAGTATAAAACCCGGGGTTTTGCCCAAAATGCCCCGCGGGGACTCGAGGGTGTTAAAAAAACTATCCTCAACAACCGGGGGTTTTACATCACCACCCCGGGAATTGGGTTTGAATTAAAAAGTCGGGCAACAACGGTTTTTACCCTTGCGTATTTTAATGTCTCAAATTTTTTTTTTACAGGCCATTTTAGTATAATCGACCGAAACAGTAAATTTAAAGGCAATAATTGAATCGGCTTTATTTAACATCGATCACCTGTAAAAAGGGGAAAAAAGTAAAACAAGAATAAACTTTTATTCTAATTTAACCCCTTTTTAATTACCAAATTTATTGCATTTAGACTTACAATTTTCACTCTTTGTTACTTTAAAACGCTATTCCTCCAGATTAAAATTTGGGAAAAAATAACTCAGTGTTTGAATTTAAAACTTGTATTTTTTCCCCCAATTTTTTTTTAAAAAATTTTTTAAAAAAAATTTTAAAATTTGAAATTTATTTTGTTCTCAAATTATATTTAAATTGTTGTCATGAGTTATTTATATTTTTAAATTATTTGCATTTTATTTTTATTGTTTTTTTTTATTATTATTTTTTAAAATTTTTTAGCACCCGTTTCTACCCCCTTCGGTTTTAAAAACGCCAGTCTCAAATCTTTAAAAGAAATTTTGGGGGCGGGAAAGACACACCCCCTTTCCTTTTGTTTATGGCTTCGGGGGCATGTCCCCTGTACTTTAAAAGGTGATTTGGGCCCCCTCCAAAAATTCAGTTGAATCCCGGGGGATTTTATATTGAGGTTCGCTAGAGTGCGGGCGCAGGGATCCCCGGGCTTGTTGCAGCCGCAACCACTATGGGAACCCCCCCGCTTCTGCTTGCGAAAGAAAGGGAAAACCCCTTTGGGGGGATCGAAAAAAGAGAAAAAGTTGGGGAAACGGGGAAAGTTTTGCGGGAGTAAAAATTTTTGGTTGATAAAGAAAATTTCCAAAATATGATCGATCGGGTTAAAAATTTATGGTTTACGTGAAAATATATGAAATAAAAACAGAAGCTACAGTGTGTTTTTAAAAAGCCGTTGACCGGGTTTTAGTTTTGCAAACGATTTTCTTATGGTTTGTTTATTTTAAATCCCATTAGCCCCTTTCTAACGATAATTGAACTATTAACACTAATCCCCCCATTCTGTAAAAAAAATTATTTTCTATGTCCAAAAAGTGCCCTTTTAAATTAAAAAAGTACCCCAACCCTTTTGGGCCAAAACTGTAAAAAAAATGGAAAACCCTTGTTTTGGTCGAGTCACCACAGAGCAGGGGCTGACAAACGAACCCTTCCCGATTTAAACTGACTTTTTTCCCACCACAAAACCATTCATTATTAAGCTTTTGTTTTTGGGGGAAAGTTGTAGTTTTACTTAGTGGGGAACATGGGAAATTATACCCTTTGTTAATTTTGGAAAAAAAACTTGTCTTTAGAAAGATCACGGTTTGGCGGGATAAAAATGGGTTTTCAAAACGTAATTTCCCACCCCAATTTCCTTTTTCCCCTGGCCCAACCATTTCTAAAACCCTTAAAAAAGGTACAGATAAAAATAAAAAATCACAAACACCAAACCCGTTTGATTTTTTTTAAGAAATACATAATTTTTCGAATTTCAAAAATTCCCCCCCCCTTAAAACCCCCCAAAAAAAAAATTTTTATTTTAATGGGGCTTTTGCATAATTTTGTAAAGATAAATTCCAAAAATAAAAAATGGGGTTAAAACTTTTTCTAGGGGTGAAAACAATGTTTCGAGGGTGACAAAACAAATATTAGGTACTTTAGTAGAAAAAATTATTTTTAAATTTTCCCTTCAAAAAATAATCTTAAAAAAAATTTTTTGAATTTTCCCATCAACTAGTGGCATTTGAAGGGTACTTTTTAAATGAAGAGAAACGTTTTTGGGGCAAAATTTCACCAATTTTTTCGGGAAGAATATTCAAAAACTGTTGAAATTTTATTTTAAAGAATTAAAAAAAATGCAAAGTGAAACAACTGTGGGCCTTTTACGGGTGAAATTTTTTTAATTTTTATTATTATTGAGCCTATAGACCCCCTTGACACAAATAATATCATTTTGGGGCCCAAAAACAAAATTTTTTCATAAAAAAATCCCTTTTGAGAAGTCATTAAATTTCCCGAATTCACCCGTCGAAATATGCATATGAAAAAAACAAAATAAAATAACTAACAAAAAAATAAAATTATTTTCATTTTAAAAGTTTAAAAATTTTAAATCTCAGCATGAGACCAGGTTAAATCGAGACATTTTTTAAAACGAGTGCCAAAATCAAACGTACTTTTTAAACTTATTTGAGTGATACGGCGATAAAAAAAAACACCCCAAGGGTATACACTACAAATTTAAAAAAACCAAAAAAAACACATTAAAATATACTATCTTAAAATAAACTCAATTTAAATAATCCAAGGAGGTACCCTAGAGTTAACTCAAAGGGAATTTAAAAAATTCTCCTGGCGTATAAAACTGATTTTTTAAAAAATCCCCCAGTCGCACTGTCATGTAACCCAAATAATGAAGATACCATTAAAATTAAAAAGCCCGAAGAATAGGGGGAAAATTTTCGACACTCAACCAAAATGTACAAAATAAGGGAGCTTCCCTAGGATCACCCCACTGGAGGGGGAAACCCCCTTTTTAAAAAAAATCCATGGGTCAGGAATATTTTCCCGAAGCGGGGTCTCGTCACGAAAGACCCAACTTCTAGACTTTCGTATAGAAAGGGGCCCCTCGCGAAAAAAAACAAAAACCCTTTCCCCGATTGGGGCCGCAGCTTGTTCTTTAGCAGGGGTCAAGGGCCCCCTGCTCGTCCCGGTGCGTAAACCCCATGCGAACATAAAACCCCTTTTAAACTAAAAACATGACCCCAAAACCCCCTCAGGAGGAAAAATGACTGCCTCCTTGGCTGCCTGGGGCCCCGTTCATTTTCTGAGAGACCAGCGTGTCCTGGGAACCCCAAACCAAGGGGAGCCGGGGGTTTAAAAGACAAATTTTAAAAAAAATTCTTGAACCATCCCCAAAAGGAATCAAAATTTTAAAGTGAACAATGCTAAAATTTCACTCATGGAATCCGCCAGTAAGAGCAGAACGGGGAAAATTTTGGTATACAAAAAAAACAACGATTTAAAAAAGGGGTATAATTTAAAAGAATGGAGATTTAAAATTTTGGGAAGGGGGGTATTGCAAAGTGTCAAAGAACGATAACTTCGGATCCCCCAGCCTTGGACTACCGGGCCTTTTTTTTCAATTTCAAAACGATTTTTGTAGGATGGAAAAATTTGGGCTAAAGGTAAAGGGCGCCCGTGGCAAACAATGAAAATTAAAAAAACACAACGACGCCAAAATTAGGGGCCCTCCAGTAAAGGGAAAAAGTTGGGTTTTTCCGGGGGATAAGCACAATCTCCGACTGGGGCTGGTTGAAAAGCACCCCGTCGTAAAGCTAGCATTTTGCGGGGCATTACACTTAGGAAGCTTTAAAACTCACTGCCCTTTTTTCTCCGGTTTGTGAAACCCCCCAATCTGAAAGGGCCCACCAAAAAAGGAGCAAGTGGGATTTAAAAGAATTACAAAACCCTTTAAAAAAACATTTTAACCCAAAAAAATCTCAGAGCGTTAGAAGTTGGATAATCTATATAAACCCTTTTATAAAAAAATCAGCCTTTTTTTAAAGAGGTTTAGGGCCGTGGGGTGGGGCAACTGATTTAAAACCAAAAATCTTTAAAATTTGACTACCCCCCCCCCCCCCCTGCATTTTTTTCCCCAAAAAAAGGGTAATTTTTTTTTTTTTGATAATAGATAAGTGGGCATAAGGACAATCTCCATAATTTGGGGGCCCCTCTTGTATTTTCACTGCAAAATTTTTTAAAATTTAACCCCCCAAAACCCCGCTTTCCATCATGGGTTTTCCCACCTTTCTTTCCCCAAGTCCCCCGGGAAACCAAAAAAATTCATCCTTTTCAAAAGTGGAGTAGGGCTCCCTTTTAAAACAACCTTAAAACCCAAAATCGAGGTTTTTTTAAATTTACCCAAAAGGCCCTTTTAAAATTTTTGTATTTTTTGTCACCAAAAGTCTATATTTTTAAAAAGGGACTTTTACCTGTCCAAAAAATTTTACCTGGTGATCTAAAGCAATTTTTTGTGTAACAAGGAGAATGTTCATCAAAAATTTAACCCGGCTGTTTGGGAACACTTTGTTGGGGCGGGGAAAAAAAATTAGATATTTTTGGGACCTTTCTTATTCTTGAGTCTACAAAAGGTCTTTTCAGATAAGTATAGTATAGAGGGGAAATTTCATGGCACTTAAAAAACCCCCCCCCTTCATCCCCCCTTTTTGGGGGGGCTTTGTTTGGTAGGCCAGAGTAAAAGGGCAGTGGAGGGAAAGACCAAGTCAAGTTTTTGGTGCACAAATTCTCATCTTTGAAAAACAAAACCAATGTTTTTACTAAAATTTGAAGCAATTTTGAGTAACAAACACACTGTTACTCTGTCAAAACCCCCAACGGGCATTTTGGCATTTTGCAAAAATAGCTCATTTTTATAACCCCTTTTTACCTCCCAAAAAAAACTTTTCCAAAATCAAAATTTAAAACCCTAGAACCCGTCGGAAAAAAAAACGTTTTTTCAAGATGGCAAAATAGTGCAACGTCTTGTAAAGATTATTGGGGAAACGTTTTGGGACTTGGGGAAAATTTTTCATACCCGGCAAAAAAAGGTTAAGTGGAAAACTCCCCAAACCCCGATCAAAATTTGGGTGATTGTGATCATCAAAAAAGATAGCTTTTTATAAATTTAAAATCGTTTCCCTTTGGGGGCATTAAAAAAGTCTTTTCCTTGGGAAAGAAAAGTGCAGTTTTGAGTTCCCGGTTAAAATACAAGCGACCAGTGGGGAAGCTTTGCCCCCTTCCTTTACAATAACCTTTTAAAATACAAATTTTTCCCTTTTAGGCTGGGGGGTGTTGATATTTTTTAAAAAACCCTTTTGGAAAAATTTTTTTTTTTTTGCTTATTTTCATTCGTTTCATTTTTTTAATCACGCTAGTTTTTACATCTTTTTTTTCGGATTTTTTTCTGCCATTTTTTTGAGTGTCCCCCCTCGTTTTTTTTTTTTTTTTTTTAGGGTTTTCCCCCGGTTTTTGGGGGTTACAAGGGGAAAAAAAAGGGGAAAGGGCTTTGTTTTTAAAAGTGTGGATCCAAAAAGCCCCCCAAAAATTTAAGTTAGGTTGTGCATGTGGTTCCCAAAAATTTTACGCTTGTAGGCCTTGTACCTTTTGGTTTCACAAAAAATGTCAAGTTCAGGGGTTTTGCCCTGTGGTCCAAAAGGGGCCGCTTTGTAGCCTAATAGCCTTTTGGTACACAACAATGTTTAAGTTCAGGTTTTCGTGTGGGCCAAAATGGGCACCGGGGTTTTTTGGGAAAAAAAACCCCCCCCTTTTTAATTAGCCTTTTGGTACACCCAAAAATGTTATTCCGAAAAAAAATGTCGCGGAAAAAAACACAATTTTTTTTTTAAAATTTCCTTTCCCCCTCTAACCCACATCATTTTAAGATAGGGCCCCCATTTTCGTCCCATAAAGTACTGGGTGGGAAAAGTTAAAACTCATCTCGCCCAAAAAGATTTTGCATACAGTATACCTTACTTATTTTCGGCGGGGCTCTTTTATCGCGTGCAAAAATGAGGGCAAAAAAACGTTTAAAACTAGGTTTGAACCGCGAGAACAAAACCCAAAGAGCAACAGTGGGAAAACGGGGGATTCATTTCAGTGTGGGCCGACGCAGAAAAAAAGCCACTGAACACCTCCGGTAGGTTTTTTAACGTGTTTCACTAGGGGCAAATTCCAAATTTTGCGGTTTTCTCCGACTATTTTCGGTTTTTTTTAAAAAAAACATTAGGGGTATATTGTGTTCGCATTTTCTTGTTTTTTTTCGGTGTGAACCCGGGAAAAAACATCAAAATGGTTGGTTTAGTGTAGTGCGGTTTTTTTTTTCCCCCCCGTGCGTGGCGTTTAAATTTAGTTTATAAAGGGGTTTAAAAGATTAAAAAAAGGGATAGACAAACTTATGGAATAGTCCCAGTCCACGATCAAATTGTAACTTTGTGGAACGTTTTTCTCCATGTGTTTTTAAGCATCCCAAAAATTCACACATCCAAAATTTTTACGATTTTCTCAGCCCCTCAACATTCTACATAACTAGACAAGAAAAAACTCAACTTTACTTCCCTCCTCTTTTTTTCTTGTTCCAAAAATATTTTTTAAACCCCTTTGTATAACCAATAACATTCCCCTCTGTGAAAACCCCCGGGGTTAATAACGAAAAGGCGCCCGATTCGGTGTTGTCTCGCTTTTTTTCCTTTCTAGTGTAAAATACTTTTTTGTGTTGTTCTCGCTTTTCTATCTAGTTAACTGTACTTTTCGGTTTTTTTCTCGCTTGTCCTATCTAGTTTTTAACTGAAATTGGGTTTGGTGTTGTTCTCGCTTTTCCTGTCTAGTGGGAAAATGGGACTTTTTCGGGGTTGGGTTTTCGCTTGTCCTATCTAGTGTAACTGTACTTGTTCGGGGTTGTTTCTGCTTGTCCATCTAGTGTAATTGTACTTGTTCGGTGTTTTTCTCGCTTGTCCTGTCTATGTAAAAATGTACTTGTTCGGTTTTTTGTTTTTCGCTTTTTCCCCATCTTGGGAAAAGTACTTGTTTTGGGGTTGTTCTCGCTTGTCCTATCTAGTGAACTGTACTTGTTCGGGGTTGTTCTCGCTTGTCCTATCTAGTGTAACTGTACTTCTTGTTTGGTGTGTTCTCGCTTGTCCCATCTATTTTAACTGTACCCTTTTTCGGTGTTGTTCCGCTTGTCCTATCTAGTGTAAAATGCCCCTTGTTCGGTGTTGTCTCGCTTTCCAATCTAGTGTAACGCACTTGTTCGGTTTTTGGGTTTGGTTTTTCTACTAGTTTAACTGTACTTGTTCGGGTGTTTTTCTCCTTGTTTCCCATCTAGTGTAACTGTACTTTTTTGGTGTTGTTCTCGCTTGTCCTATCTAGGTAAAATGTACTTGTTCGGGGTTTTTCCGCTTGTCCCGTCAGTGTAACGTATTTTTTCGGGTTTTTGTTCCGCTTTTTTTCCCATTTGTGTAACTGTACTTGTTCGGGGTTGTTCTCGCTTGTCCCATCAATGTAAAGGGCTTGTTCGGTGTTGTTTTTCCCCTTGCCCATTGGGTAACTGTTTCTTTTTTCGGTGTTTTTCTCGCTTGCCGTCTAGTGTAAAAGTACTTGTTCGGTTGTTCTCGCTTGGGCCTATTAGTGTAAATGTCTTGTTTTGGGGTTTTTCCGCTTTTTCTATCTAGTTTTAAAATGTACTTGTTTGGTGTTTTTCTCAATTGTCCTATCTATTAACTATACTTGTTTTGGGGTTTTTTCTCGGGTTTTCCTAAACTATTACTGTACTTTTTCGGGGGTTGTTTTCGCTTGTCCTGTCCCAGTGTAACTGCACTTGTTCGGTGTTTTTCTCGCTTGTCCTATCTTGTGTAACTGTACTTGTTCGGTGTTGTTCTCCTTGTCCTATCTAGTGTAACTGTACTTGTTCGGTGTTGTTCTCGCTTGTCCTATCTAGTGTAACTGTACTTGTTCGGTGTTGTTCTCGCTTGTCCTGTCTAGTGTAACTGTACTTGTTCGGTGCTGATCGCGAGCGTAATATGTGATGTTACCGAACACATATGAACGTTCGGGTTCGGTTGTACTCTCTCCGGTGTATCCTAGCTTTAGGTACCTATAAAATAGCACTAATAATATACTGGTAATAAAATGTTAACATTGTTGACCGCGAACAAATGTGTATTATTTGCTCTTAAGTATGACCGTGTCCTGAAGTGTCACGTGATTTGTGTTTCAGCATGCTATTGGTTGATCAAAGTTTCTTTCGAGTCTGTTCAAATAATTGTTGAACTTACCGAGTATAGACTATCATTTCACGCAGACATTGAACCTATATTAAGAAAGTAGAAAGGATGTTTTAGAAAATTTATTAGTATTTATTTGAGGTTGATTACATTATACTCTATTATTATTATTATTGTAAATATTGAAATTACGTGAATAACTTGAACGAGTAATGAGTGAGACACGATGGAAATAATAATTAACAAAAACCAATATCATCGAGCAAAAGTGACAACTGCAGACCACACCAGGTCTTACTGTCTGTTCAGGTTATACCCATATTTACTAATTACGCTAGTGAGTTAGGAATTAGGAAGGTTGGATTCAGATTAAGTGTACCTGCATTTCCATGGGAAAGTGGAAAACTATTTTGGAAAAACCACCCTCACTTCACCCAATCGGCATTCGAACCCCAATCTCCCTGACATCGCCAGTCAAGTCTAATAAGAGTGTGACGCCTTAGACCATGAAGCCACCGAAGCAGATATGAATACATTAAAGTAGTTTTTAAAAGGAATTTTCTCAACTGTGAGGTTCCACCCTTCTATTATGTTTTTAATATACTTAGATAGGTGGAGAATTTTATAAAAAAAAAACTAGGTTTTAAACAAAATATATAACCGTAACGCTGACCATGGAGACTATATGTCAGCCACATCTTATCTGGATTACCGGTGACACGGAAGCCGGAGTTCGAATCCCGTCCAGTGTACTGGAGATTTTTTTTACATTTATTACTGTTTTCCATCCTATGGTTTAGGTCAGTTATTTATTCAACCATATATTTTCTACTACCGGCTTGCAAGGCCTGCTTCGTATGCCTTATAATATAACTTAAGACTAGGACGGTCACAACATCCAGTCTACAGCCGTTAATTTATCAACGTGAAAGGGTAAATCCACATTTTCATTAATAATAAATTTTTGGCCATCCCGGAAATCGAACCCGGACTCCGTAGTTTCCGTAGGCAGACAATTTACCGACTGATCTAAGGTGTTTGTCTATTGGAGGTGTGTTTTCTAACTGTTTAAAACTATTCCTCCGCGCAAATTGGGGTACATTTCCTCCAAATTTACCCTTTCTACCCCTGTCCTACTAGCATAGTTAAAATACAGATATCCCGGATGGCTGGTTAGGGGCTAGAGGGTAATTTCCCGTACAATGAGGAGGTCCCAGACACGTGTGAATCTACCTCAATAATAATAAATAAAAGCCGTGTGAAGATGAAACTCTACAGTCGTTAAAAGAACACGTAAAGAGAAGAATAAAGCAAGATAAAACCAGTTGTGTGCAAGCAAAGGTTCACGTCTCGTGAAAAAATTCTAGCGGTGCCTACCTGTTGGATGTCAGCAGGTCACAAGGTAAACAGGGTGTCGAGGTAGCGTTACGTTTCACAGCATTAAAATAGCAGCATCGGTGCACCGGTGACTTGCGTCCGAACTCTGAGCATTGTTGCACGCAAAGTGACGCGCATGTTCAAATACACAGCACAACACTTCCTCGGCCATATTACAAGTTAGACCTCAATTAAACCGGATTAAAATTATTTTGTACCAACATGAAGAAAACACTAAAAAAGAAGAATAAAGTATGTTCGCTACATTATTGTTGTAAATAATTAAACTGTTCAAATCACGAGTTATTTGAATTGCTCAGATTGTGACGATTGCGGGCTTTGATGCATTTGAATCAGAAACATGTTTTGTTTTAATCAATATCCATTACGATAAATCAGAATTAATTAAATGATGAATTATATAATATTTTTATTTGAAGTAACAATTATTAAAATCAAAATGTAACTATTTAAAAACAAAATCGAACTTAAATCTCAGAAAGTTTAATAGTTGTTTAATGATGTTTTCAAAATTAATTGTTTAGCAAATTAATATTTATTTCGAAAAAAAAAAAAGTTTTAAATAATAATAAGTATTTAATATCTGTTTACTCCACTTTTAGTAATTATTGTTTTGAAAAATGGTCCAAAATATATGATTGTGGACCAGATACTAATAAAACAGACGCTGCGCGCACATACACACCACGCACGCACACAGACAACTTTTAAAAAACAACCTGCTTGACCGACATCCAACAGGTGAATGTCGTTGTCCCACTCCCGACCAAAACTTGAACTGTGCGCGCCACATCGCTCACGCATGCGCACAAACTATAATAACAAAAACTCTCGCGCGGGATTGATGTGTTCGCGATTTTCTTTTCTTCTTCTTCTACACTGAAAAAAATTGGGTTAGTTAAAAATGTGTTATTAATTAAACGTAATAAGATAACGAGCCTTTTACATGCCCTCACCCCTATTTCCCCCCCCCCCCGACACCTTTCATACTACCGGAAACACCGGGGTGCGCTAGCGTGGTCGACTGACTTCTGAGACAGAGGATTCGAACTTAAACGGGATGCTTTATTTTTAATTATATTTAGCACCACGTCTTACTACCTGTTCGGGTTACACACTTAAGTACTAACTAAACAAATAGGCTAGGAATTAGGAAGGTTGAAATTATATTAAATGAACCTGCATTTGCGTAGATGGAGATGGTAAAATAATTTAGGAAAAACCACACCCAGTTCACCCGAACGAGATTAAAACCTCGATCTCCCATGTCCTCAGCAGTCTGGCTCAACACAAAACTAGCGCGTTAGTTAACTACGCCACCGAGACGGGTCAGTATAAATAAAATATTGCTCCAGTACAAACATATAGTTTAATTTTCTTTACATGTTGATATCAACAGTTGTTGAATACATGAGCATAAATATATTAAATGACAAAATTTGTAATGAAGATAAAAAGTTGTCAAATACCAGGACACCTTAACAAATATTCAAGAACTGTTTAGGTCACCATGTGAAGTAAATTAAATTCTAAGTTTCGACTGTCAAAATATGTTATTTATAAGAAAATGGCAAACAAAAAATTTCTATATAAAAACTACAAAAAACACTGCCTTAACTCATGTTTCTAAGACTACCACCTTAGAACCAGCTAATAGTGCCTGGTGTTGTGATAAATTACAAAATGATTATAGCCCAGAGAAATTTATGATGCTTTAGAAATAACAATATTTCCAAAAAGACACAGTGCCTAACGCAGTGGGATTATTTAATTGAAATTATATGCCTAGCAGCGTGACATCATTAAGGCCCTTGGCCCTGTCTAGAGCAAGTCTAAGACCTATTTTGTGGTATGGTGGGAGGGAGGGTGAAAGGCATGGCGTGGCTTCACAATCGACCAAAGTATCCTTCCGCGCCAATAAGAACAGATGGATCACGGAAACAGTTAGGTAGCTGGTGCTAGCTACCGGACAGTCTTGCTGGAAAAACCATACGTTTTGGAAATTTCAGTTTTTCTCGAGAACGAGGGAAATGTTTATGTAAATATTTTCAACACCTCTTCTAAGATAATTTATCAATGTCTATTAAGTGTTACATTTCCCTATTTTTTGGTTATGCAGCAGGTAGTTTTCTATTGAAAAATGTCAAAATTATTGTTATTTGATCACTGTTAAAATTATAGAGGAGGTGTTTTATATAAAAAGTATAACCTAGTCAACATGCTTCTATTTTTAACGTTTCCAAAAGAAAATTGCAAAACACTTAAAATTCTTGAAGATAACCGGATTTTTCCCAAGGTTCAGCATTTCCGCGCCAAATGAAAAGGGCCAATCGATTTAAACCATATTCGATTTACTTTACACTGCTCTAAAACATGAATATTAATATAATATTTTAGCACCGTGTCTTACTACCCGTTCGGGTAATACGCTTTAAGTACTAATTACACTAATGGATTATGAATTGGGAAGGTTTAATTAGAGAAAAGTGAACCCGCATTTAGCGTGGAGGGAGAGTGGAAAACCATTTAGGAAAAACCACTCCCAGTTCACCCGACCGAGATTCGAACCTCGATCTCCCCGTCCTCAGCAGTCGAGCTCAACACGACAAGCGCGTAGCCAACTACGCCACCGAGGCGGGTGTAAACATGAATCAAAACAACTCTTTTTTAATCGACACATCTTAATATCTGTTCAGGTTATCCGCATATATGGTAATTACTCTAATAAGGTAAGGAGAGGAAGAAAGAATTTTTTTAAATGAAATCTATTGGTATTTGCATGAAAGAGAATGAGAAACCACTTAGTGAAAACCACCCTTAGTAGACAAAACCAGGATTTGAACCTCAAGCTCTCGTCATCAGCAGGCCAATCTAACACAAGTGACGCCTTAGACCATTCGGCATCTGAAGGACCTTTGGGTATTTCACGTGCTCTTTCTACCCCAGTGATGTTATAAGGTCACTAGTTTTAAAAAAATATAATAATTTGGGGTATTTAACGTGCACTTTTTGAACCAACTGATTATATCAACACACTAGAATGTTTATGAGCGAGAGCGAAAGAGCCTACTAATTATGCCAGAAAGGTATTTTCACATACCTTCTAGGGTTCTTTTATATTCCCAACCGACATGGGACCAACGGCTTTACTTCTCTTCCGAAGGAAGTTGTGCTACGAATTTTTACCACTCAAGAAAAATCCATCGACCCCAGCTGGGTTTGAACCCACGAACATCGGACTTGAGGCGAACACTTTATCCAAAGCCACCAAAGTTTCACTATAGTAATTGTTGAATATCTGCATGAGCGTAGCGGCTTAGATGACTAATTTTTTAAAATAAAGGGGGAAAAGTTGTCATTAAATTCGACACTCTTAAAAGATTTTCCAGAACTTTTGGGTTTATCACCATGTAAGAAATTAAACTTGTTTGTACTGGAGCAATATTTGATTTATTTTGACCAAAAAAAAATTTTTGGATATAAATACTGCAAAAACATTGACCTTTTCTCGCGATCCCTAATCCCATTTTAAATGTGAAAGTTGAATTCTCTATCTTAGAATCTATCACCCGAAATTTTGTTTCTGATTACAGGTTAAAAAACTCATACGAGAAACCGTGGGTTATTATATGTTAAATTGTATATCTACAAATTTTTTTTTCCCCCGTATTGTTTACAAATGAATAAAGGGCCAATGAAAGATGAACATAAAAATTGTCCCTTTATACGTTTGGAATATTCTCTATTTTTTTAGAAATGTTCACACTAATAAAAGTTTTGTAGGAATGTAAAATACAATATTGCCCAGTAAAATTCAATTTAATTACAGTTATAGTTTCGATACTAGCGTTAGAGATCCTTTTTTTTTTTTTTTAAAAAAACCTCTTTTGAAAGAAGCCCCCCCCCTGCACAAAATGTGATGAAGAGGACAGCCCCAGTCAAGACTACAATCGTCAAGCATTGTGCCCAGGGTAACCGCATGACTTAACACTATCACAACAATTCATTCACTTCAAATTGTTTCCCGTGCACGTCTTGCATTCATTACTAGGGGAGGCGAGTACCAACAGGAAGATCAGAGAATTGGAAGAAGAGAGAGTTGGGAAAAAAAAAAATAAAAAAACACACACACAAAAAAATATAAAAAGATATATATATAATAAAAAGGAGGACAACAGTTAAAATATAAACCCACTTTTTGTGTAAAGGAGAAACTTGCTGACGTGCCTAGCATGGCCAAGGGAAGAAAACAATAACTGGACACTCCCCATAGGTAAGATTTCACTAATCCAGCGTAGAGTGGTGTTTAGCTTATACCTAGCCAAAGCTACCAGATCTACTTTCATGTATCCATTCGCCTAAGAATATGATTCTGCATTACCCCTGTGTTGAGTAGTCACTCTCGGAAGTCAAAACTTTTAACAATAAACGATTTAGTTTTTAATTGTGTTTTATTAAACCGTTTTTACATGATTGAAACACAAACTTTAGAAAATAACCGTTTTGGACTATTTCTTTTTTGTGGAAGGGCGTTTGCGGTTCGCTTAGAAATACTTTACAAACGAGAGCTTCTAAAACACTGCGTTCTATTCATAAATTAAAATGGCAAACCATATTCGGCTGTGTTCATGGCATATGTTTACAAAAAAAAAAGGTTTTATTTTGTATGGTTTTTCTCTCTAAATTATATTTAAAAAATGTATTTATAATTTAAGATTTTAAGTGTGAATGTAATTATTATTGATACACTATAATACTTTTTGTTTGCCACAATTTTATTGTCTTAAGGCGCGTCGACGTGTGATGTCATTAGAGCTTTAACATTTAAAACAAAATAAATCTTTATAGAAGTAAGTCTTAATAAATAAATCACATGTCGGGAATAAGCAATTAACCAAATAAAAAAAATAACATAACATACAAATACTAAAACGTTAAATATAAAAATCAAAATGAACAAGGGGCCCGTTTTCATAGTCCGACTTAGTACGCTCAAGTGCGGCGCTATACTAAATACGGACGATACCCACCTAAACTCGAATGGAATGGGACAGTTTTACATATGAAAAACCCGGCCCATTCAATTTTGATGTAGGTAAAGGGGTCGTCCCGTATTTAGTATGCCCGCACTTGGGCGTACTAAATCTGACTTGGGAAACTGGGGGAATGAATAGTAAACAAATGGAGAAAATGCCAAAACAACCCCCCCTAAATGGCCTAGTCTATTTTAGACACTTCATAGGAGTGGAACTTAAGTAGCTTACATTACATTAAAAATGGCTTACACAAATTAAAAAGACAAAACAAACACAATTTAAATATACTTTGTGTTAAAACTAATCTCAATGTGAGATAATACCGATGTGAGCCACTCTATACGATTGAACTCAAAAGGAATTTAAAAGATCCGCCTGGCGTATAAAACTGAGTAAGCAAATGAATCAATCCACGCTAACAAAGAACCGAAGGTCACCTTTAAACTCAGAGACAGGCGAATAAGAGCATATTTTTCGACACTCCACCAGAATGTGGTACACACTAAGGGGAGGATCGCAAAGCTCACACACGGGAGGGGAACCCCGCTCAATAAATATCCATCAGTCAGAAATGCAGGCCTATGCCCGACCGGAATCTAGTCACGATGAGATCTTTCTAAACGTTCGTACAGAAGAGGGTAATTGAAACAAACCGCCCCTAGTCGGCCGTTGTTGCCACAAAACTAAACCGTAAGCCATAATAGTTTTTTATCAGCTATCAACATAATCTGCTAGCTGTCAGTTACCAGCACTCCTACGTTGGATAGACTGAAGTATCATCTCTGAGTAACTTAATTGGAAACAGCGTTGTCTTTCTCTTGTTTTCATGTGGTAAACATTAAAAAAAAAAAAGACAAGTTAAGCAACGCTGGTTCGTCGATATTGCCAGTAGCTCTTTCTTACCCCCTTTAGACATAAATTTGAAAGTGAGGGGATTTGGCAAGTTACGAGGAGAGAGAGAGCGAAGATAACACTTTTCTTAATAGGACCTGCAATTCCATATGCAGTGATATCGGGTGTATCAGAAGACAGTCTAATGCAGTGGCATGAGGGCCCAAAGTGTTAAGGGAGGGGGGCGCTTTAGGAGGATTTTAGACGCCCTTAAATTACCTTTAGGGGGGGGTCAGACTAAAAAGATCACTCTAGTCACGAGTGTACTGCATTGCTTCATATGAAAGGGTCTGAAAAACGACCTGATCACTCTGACATATATAAAAAGGCTCGCACACATACCTTACAGAGACGTTGCGACACCACATGTCTGTCTTGTTTACATTTTGTGTCGTAGGTCTCCAACACTACCGTAACAGTACAGTAGACGCTCTCCGGTCTCTCAGTACCTTGTTTTATGTTGATCAGTCACAAGTCCGCTTTTCCCTTCATTAAAGTTTAAATGGGGGGTTTAATTTTTAACAGTTGGTATATAATTTTTTTATTGGTGACGTGGGAAACTATCCTGAGATTTGGGAAAGTCGCTGGAGGGGTTACCATAACCAAACCAAGGATAGAAATCTGGGGTTAATGTTTGTCGGGTGTTAGTGAAAGGGTTCGACGAGAAGAAAGGCATCTATAAAAATGAAATATCCAAGTACATTATTATACTTTTTATATCTGATTTTTGGTGACGCGGTGGTCTAAGGGTAAGTGTCAGAATTCTGTGCTGGGGGTCCAGCGTTCAATCTTTGGTCCTGGGAAGATTAATGATTACCAAACCCTTCCTTCACCTCTGACAAGACGTGTATTAATCACAAGTTGTGAATGTGGGGAATGCCCGGCCTCCACCATGGTTCGGATCCCGTCCTCCATTTTATCTCCCCAATCACTCTACCAATACAAATTAGTGTAAGTGTGTACAACCCGACCGGGTTTGTAATCGTGGTGCTAAAAATAATAATATAGCTGTTTTTCAATCTAGTACACTAGTTACCCGTCCAAGTCCTATGTATAATATGATAAATCTAACTTACACTAACCCTAAAAGCCCTTTAGGTGGGATGGATGGAGGGAGATGTGAGAAAAAGCCAGTGGTTTGCCGTTTTTATGGCAAAACCTTTTTGAGTAAAATAAATAAACTATTGCTTCAATACAAAGGTATAGTTTATTTCTTCACGTGCTATATCAACAGTTCCTGAATATCCATCTTGAGTTTAGCAGCATTGATGAGAAACTTTTTAACAAGAGAAAAAGTTTTCAATAAATTCCAGGACACCCTTGACAGATTTCAAGAAATTTTAGGTCCTTATGTGAAGGAAATTAAATTATATGTTTGTAGAGAAGCAATAATTTTATTTATTTTGGTCAAAAAGGTTTTTCCATAAAAAATTGCAAAAACACTGTTTTTTTTCTAGCATCCCCTGCCATGCCAACTTAGATATAATGTTTGCCAATGGACGTGGCCAACATGGAAACAAAATTATCAGCCACTTGTTTCTGATAACTTTTCCCACCTCAATAAGCCCTAGTACACTCAATGTATCTTGAATAAACCCATCTCTAATCTTAGGATCTCAAAATTATTTCAAAATCCAAATTCGCATTGATAGCTTTTTAGACAATTTCAAAGTATGCCAAATGTACACTACATTCCTGCGGGACTGAGACAATTTGTAATTGATAATTTTTTTATTTATTTTTGTCCGACAAAACTTTTTTTGCTGTAAGGCCTCTTTACGTTTTGAGAAAGGAAAACGTCTGTCATTAATAAAAGTGTAGGCATTTGAACTTAAAGAGTTCCTTTTGATTTGAAATATTCAGTTATTCCAAAAGCCCCAAGGGTCAATGTAAATGAACTTATAATTCACTCAGCGTCGCGTCGGGGGTATGAGTGGGGGAGACGAACTCTGTGACAAATTTTTGGGATCAACGAGGTTGCCGGGTATGACTATTAATGTCTCGAGTAGAGACCCCTGGCACAGGTCCGTAGATGTCTGTGAAAGATTAAGTGCGCAATAGTAGTTAGGACCATTTAGTTCAGGCTAACAATGTGGCTTTAAGATGTCTGAAATAACGTATATTGACTGGATAAATATCCCTTTCGTGCCTGAGAATAAGAGATCTTCTTTTCAATTTAATCTCCAGGATTTTTTTTCCGCCTTCCATTTCAGACTAAGCAGAGTGCGAACCCTTGCAGTTGACGCAGAACTTAGGATAATCACACGGTGAATCGTGGCCTCCTGTCCACAATCTGCACAGGTTGGCTTACCACGGGATCGCAAACTTAGTTTGCTTAAATTACTGGCACTGAAAAAAGCGCTAAGGGTTGGGGACATACGGGCCCGGGCCCTGAGCACGTGGAAGCCTGCTCGGACCTACGTTGGAAGGGTAGGAGTCACAACCTCAATGCTCACACAGTTGAGGTGATAGCAAGTGACCACTCCTCTGCAAATATTGAAGAACCCGTAGGGCTTCATTTTACCTCCAACCGGGCCGAGTTGCTCAAAGGTATTTCATTAATAGCTATTATATTCGTTGACTGAATATCAGCATAGTTTGAATCATGATCGTGCCATCGCACAGCTCTCTTTTGTAACATCTGATTTCACTGCACCATTTATTATTCTTTCGGGGATAGCTGGTAGACACGCCTGAGATTCTCGTCGTCTCCGCCCGATACATTACTAGGAACGGGTCTTGGCCTCAACACTTTCTGAATATTTAAAATTACGTTTGACGGATTTTCCCCGTTTTCGCTTCTTATCCAATTACCCCCTTGAAAAGGGGCCGTCAATGAGATGCCAGGAGAATTTGGCAGTATGGTGCTAGAGGACAGTAAGGTGTCAAGTTGTGGCAATAGTGTCGGCAATGCCTTTTTTGGGGATAACCTCAAGTACTCGGATCGTAGGGCCCCGGGTGAATCAAGTTGGGACTACCACATGAGGCCCTATTAACCCTCCTGACCACAACCAGCGCACTTTCAAAGAAGGACTCAAATTCAGTAGTAATCCCAAAAACTGTCCAAGGGAGCCATGTTAGCACCAAGGTCATCAACGGGGCCTAAGGGCTTCCAATCAGAACTGAACGGTAGGGGGAAAGGAAGAAAGAAGGAAATAAATAGAGAAGGTAGAATAAGATGGGGGAAAGGGGAGAGAAAAGGGAAGGAAAAAAAGTGAAAGGAAAAGATATAGGATAGCTTTGTCCTGCACAGATGCCTTTCGTTTAAGTCGCCTCTTACAACAAGCTGGGGTTACTGCGGGACATTCTAACTCCCATCCCGCAGGGGATGTGTGAGGCTTTGGTTGAATCTAATGGGCAGAGGACGATTCGAAACTGTCGAACATTACTTCCCGGTGCGTGGTCACTCGTTCCTTCCTTGCGATCGTGCTTTCGGTTCAATCAAGTGATTTTTATGTAAAACTGACCCGAATCTATATTCCTGTAGAGTATGCCCTAACTCAAAGTAAAGGCGAATAGAATCAGTCGCTTCTCCATTCATCAGGGGTCTACGGATGAAATTTCCTGTCAAAGATTGGTGACCAAGTTCATAAATGAAAAAACAAATTCCGATGAAACTTCTGGAAAAGTTTCCAAAAAACCAGAAATCCCATTCAAGATATATCGTACAGTTTGTTACAGGGAAAAAAAAACCCGGTAAGGTTGTTGCAAAAAGTGTTTTTGATGGCTTTATTTCTTCTACCTTTAGTCTCCGGAAGACTAATAATGTCCCTGCACAACCATCCTAGAAGGCTTATCCCGGTGGAAAGGTCCCAATAAATAAGAAAAAATGGAAAACTTGCAGAATCTTTTAAAGAACACCCAAAGGATATGAGCATTTACACATGATATACTGAAGTGGCCGACTACTGAAGCAGATTGTTGTCTAGACTCTGATTCTAAAATGACAGGCATTCTGCTAAAATGGTGTTAATGCTCAATACCTGTGTTAAGTGTAAATACATACTTTTTTGACTTGCAAATACACCAAATAAAAGAACTTAAACCGATTCAATCATTTTAAAATATAGCCTTAACAAAATGATAACAAGTAATGAGAAAAAGCAGTTATTACAGAAACCCTAATGTCTGTTCCGGAGGAATTGACTTCTGAAAGGCCTTTTTTCCTACCATAAATCTATTAAATAGTAGGATATTGGTAGGAAAAAGGACCTTTCAGAGAGTAATTCCTACCGTGAATGGAATATATGTGCCAGTTTTAATATTTTTTTTCGAGTTACAAATAAAAGTATAGCTTTTATAACAGTTATAGCAATGTTTAAAAAATGATTCTTTAAATTAGTGATTTTGATCATCATACTAATATTATAAATGCGAATGTGGTTTGTTTGTTTGTTACGATTTCATGTCTAAAATACTCGACCGATTATCATGAAATTTTGTATACACGTTGTCATGGTACAGAAAAGGACATAAGGTTCTTTCATCCAAAAAAAAGATACGTTCCCCGAAGGATACAGAAAAGGACATAAGGTACCTTTCATCCAGAAAAAAAAGTAGTTCCCGGGGGATAAAAAAAAAAACCCACTTTAGACGTCGTCCGGCTAACTCGGCCTACTGATATGAACATGAATTGCAACATGATGCTGGAGTACAGAAAAGGGACCTGCGGTATCCCGGGAGAAAATTGATATCCCGAACTAAAATCTCTTCACGAGTTATTATAGGCACATCTATTTTAAAAATAATTTAAAAAAATCTGTTCCCAATTTATTTTAGGCACATCTATCTTAGAATTTTTTGAATTAAGAAATTAATTTCCCAATCAGCTAATTGAGCCTGTCTGTTCACCCCGTTATGGTAAATGACAAAATTGTCGAACAAGTTTGGTATTATACGGGTGATGAACTCAAATAAAACATTATTTTTACTAAAGTGCCTTTAACGTTTAGTACTATAACAACTCGATAGATGGCGCGTATCAACTGTACTATTTAATGTACTAAGATTTCTTTAACTCCCAAAATCCGATAGATAGCACTGACCAAATTTTTTAAAACGCGGTACGTTTTGTATTATCTATGGCTATTTTAAACCCGATAATTGTGAAGTTTGGAGAAAGGGAGTTGGGGGAACCTATTGATGGGAAATAACAATACATGTTTGCGATTCATTTGTTTACAAACATTGATTAGTTCCGTTTATCATCTGTGTTTAGTCCTATTTTAATAATATTGTAATTGTTTTACATTTTCAGTTTATTTTGTTCCTTTTTTTTCTTTTTTTAGGCGATAGTTTATCATTTTTTAAATTTAAGGTTATTTTATCTTATTTATAATTTTTTTTTTTACCTTTAAGACAATAGTTGTTTAAATTTATAGGTTAGGTATTTTTTTCTTAAAAAAGTTTTCTTTTCTTTTTGAAATGCCTCGCAAACGTAATTTTAAACTTATCCAGGAGCTCATCGCGAGCCCGGGGAGCTAAAATTGCTCGATCCCAAAAATCCTCTGTTCATCCCGATTTAAGGAGGCAAGAACAAGCGGAGCGACAAGCTGCTTTGAGAGCTGATGAGACACTTCTAAAAACCCAGGAAAGACTGGAGAACCAAGCCACCCGCCGGGGCTTCTATGAGAGCAGCTGAGAAGCCCCTTCAAATACAATTGCGTTTGGAGGAACCAAGCCGAACGCCAGAGAGCTCTGAGAGCTACTAAAACACTCCTTCAAAAAAACAGCACCGTTTGAATGAACAAACTGAACGCCAGAGAGCTTTGAGAGCTACTGAGACCCCTCATCAAACGCAGCTCTGTTTAGATGAGCAAGCTAAAACGCCAGAGCTTTGAGAGCTACTGAGACTCCTTATCAAACGCAGCTCCGTTTAGATGAGCAAGCTGAACGCCAGAGAGCTTTGAGGCTACTGAGACTCCTTATCAAACGCAGCTCCGTTTAGATGAGCAAAATGAACGCCAGAGAGCTTTGAAGCTACTGAGCCCTCATTATCAAACGCAGCCCCGTTTGAATGAACAAGCTGAACGCCAGAGAACTTTGAGAGTACAGTAGACGCCTCATCAAACGCAGCTCCGTTTAGATGAGCAAGCTGAACGCCAGAGAGCTTTAAGAGCTACTGAGACGCTACTTCAAACGCAGCTCCGTTTAGAAGAACAAGCCCAGCGGCGGCAGCCATTAGTCACAGAAACTACACAACATTCGCAGGCGAGAAGAATAGTTCATGCAAAAATGCAAAACGAACGCCGACGAACTTTTATGCGTAACAGTTGGTCCTATTTAATAATTATGGATTTGAATACGATACTTTAATTGTTTTTTTGTTTGGTTGATAATAAAAAATGCTAATTTTGTGATGTTTTAAAATGGAAAGATGAACCGCCCGGGGTGTGTTTATCTAATGGCAAAGTTTTCCCTTTTCCCTTTTCTTGGTGAACCAGAACAACCTCTGAAATATCTTTATTATATGATGCAAATTAATCACGGCGCTTTTTAAAAAGAATTAGAAAGTATAACTCATGCTTTCAAATTACATCTTTTGGAAATAGAAAAAGAAGTTAAGAAGCCCTGGTTTTCGCCAAACTTTAACGTACAAGGCCAGATATATCATCAAATTGGTTCACTTTTTCCAACAGAGAACGAGCAGCATAAATTCTTGCAAGTTTATTTTAACGGTAATGAAGAAAATGAAGTAAACCGCGTTTTCCTATACATCAAGGAGTTGAAAGAGATAGGTATTACAAATTCAAAGAATGTTACATAACCACAACATTTTGATAAATACCTTTAAACCGCAAAAGATAACTGGCCTAAGAAGATTATAAGGTTGTCATCCATGCTGATCGAACTCTACTGGCGAACATGAGAGGCGCTATAATGCACCCCAATTAATGAAGTTTCTGTTCTGGTGAGTGGCGACCAGTTTTTCTTCACGAGACATAGTGTTACGAGCACACGATAATACACTTAAAACGCGTAACCGATATTCATAAGTTTTTTTTATGCTTTGCAGTACCCATTAATTTTTAGCAAGGACAGTCGGGATACCATTTGATATTCCACTCATTAATCCCACTACAAAACAGCTAGTTCCCAATAAAAAAGTTTCATGCATGGATTTTTTACCGCATACCACATGATGCTTCGAGAAAATAACTTTAACCTCCTTCCCGGTCAAGACAGCTCTTTCACCAATTTTTAGTAGATTGTACATCAAAGTAGAGAGCGAACGTCCTTCGTTACATTTCTTTAAACCAGAAAAAACTGCGAGCTGAAAAATTACAATCACCTGCAAGATGCGATTAGCACGGATGGTAATTAAACCCCAACAATTTAGGCAAATGGTTATTCTTACCTCTACTTTTTGTGAACAGCCCCCGCTATTTGCATGAATACACACAAGACGCTTTCGCCTATGTGCGCACTTACGGCAGGCCCGACCTATTCGTGACTTTCACCTGCAATCCCTCGTGGAAGGAAATAACCCAGAAGATACTTATTTTCCCTGGGCAAAGATCTTTAAAACTGACGACCCTTGATCTTTGGTTTATTGCCGGCGAAAGTTTTTTCGTTTAAAAAAAGGTCCAAAAAATAATTAATAATGTTTATTAAAAAAAGGGAATAAGTAATTTGGAAACGTTTTTTTAGTGCCCAAAAAATGTATTCCATTGAATGGCAGAAACGAGGACTGCCACATGTATTCCATTGAATGGCAGAAACGAGGACTGCCACAATTGTGGCAAAAAAAAAAAAATTCTTATTTGGTTTCCCCAAGAAAAGCTGCGTCCTAACCAAAAAGATAACATAATAAACGCCGAGATTCCGGAATCCAGAACAAGATAAAGGTCTGCACGATATGATACCATAGTCAGAAACATGGGTTCATGGTCCCTTGGGGCACGCAATCCAGCATCGCCCTTGCATGAAAAAAAGGAAAATGTACAAAAAATTCCCCGAGAGTGCTAAGGAAATTAAATGCACAAAAGATAAGGGTTACCCTTTATATAAACGAAGAGCACCCCAAGATGGTGGTAAAGTGTTACATGGCTTTTCCATTAATCATAAAATTTTTCATTTTTCATTGTTATTAAGTAAACATTTTTAACTAAATCTTTTTGTTCTTTTTTATTAAAAAAATCATAGTGGTTTAATATGTAGTTATCTTTTCAGTGTTGACTAAAAAAGTAATTCAATTTATCCTTCGAAAATAAAGCAAAACTAGTTCTAAAACACATTCTAAAAAATGAAACAAATTTTAAATTTTTTGAGAAGATTCTTCAACATCACTACACAATATGTATTTTTAAATTTGATTACTTTCAAAGATTTGAATGGTTGACAAAAGCAGTCATGAATCGAAATGAATATGGAGTCCCCCCTGCTTGTTCCTCATTCTCTCTCCTAACTGTGTGAGTGCCCGTTCTTTTTTCCGCAAACTCATCCCCGCTAAAAAAAATTACAACAACTTTAGCTAATAGAATATATTTAAAACTAAGAGAAATTTACAAAGCAATTCCCCATGAATATTCATAACAATATAAAATCATCAAATTTAATTTTTTAAAAAAAGGGTTTAAAAAAAACCTAAGATTTTTTGCAACTGTTTAACCCCTTTTTTTGTTTTAAAAAGGAAAAGTGTTAAAAAAAAGCTTTAAATGTTACAAAAAGAAAAAAACAAAATTAAATTAAAAATTTTTAGATAAACCTTTTATTTTTTTCAAAATAAAAATCTTATTGTTTGCCCAAAAAGCATGTGAAAGTTAGACGTTTAAAAGTTTTGTATAAATCCTTTTAACTACTTGATAACAAATTTCCAGGAAATCTGTTTCTTTTTATAAAGGAAAACAACTATTTTACACATTTTTGTGTGCCAAAAACAACACACATTTTTAAATTTTCAAAATTAAACAATGTTAAAGAAAAATTTTTTGGGGTGGGCCCAAACCCCCCTCATTTTATTTCCCCCATGTAATTGACAAATTCCAAAAGTAACCTAATAATCCCCAAAAAGTGTACTTATAGGGTATGGCAGGCTGTCTAAAGTTAGAGCTGACACCTGTAGTACCCACAAAAATACAGAGTATTATAACCACACCTTAGATACCGATACAAAATATCGACAGCTAACTATTATCAACCAATAAAATTGATGGGTGAGCATCGAACTATAACTATAGGTTTGAAAATACCCATGCCCCATGTTCATTCCTACCAGTATCTGCTGGTGGGTGAAGTAGGACAAACTTTGACAAAGACAAGAAACCGTTAGAAAGAAAGGTGGTTTCGAAATGGAAATGAGTGTTTTTACAAAACAGCGGACGATGGAGATTGTGATTATTAATTATTTAACAGACAGTATCAAGTAATGGCTATTTTCTAAATAGTATTTTTTAAATTTGATATACATGCACTATTTTATGAACATAATTTTTTTGAAATAAATTTCTGAATATAATATGCTTTTTAAGCTTTAATTCTTATCTCTTAGTTTTTCTTTTGTGTTAAAAGTGTGATTGGAAAACTGTCATTTGTAAAAGTGTGTAAAATAATCATTTTTGAAAGTAATAATTATTTCCATATCACAACAGTTATAATAGCGAGGCAAAGAAGATAAATAATGAAGATAGAAAAAAAAGAAAAAACTAATTAAACCATTATAAATTTAAAATAAAGGGTTAAGACAAACCCTGATTTGAATATATATATATAAAAATTCAAGCGCAAGAGTGCTGTTAAAATAAAAACTATAGAGCAGATTACCGAATGAGAAAGAAGTGTACCAGGAGATACTGGAAAGAAAAAAAATGAGAAAACATCATGAATCAAAAACAATGCAAGATTTTTTTGTTAATACTTCACCTCCTTGAACAATGAAATCATTAACCCCAAGACAATGTTCCTTGTTCAGTTGTAGTAGAAAAGTCAAATTAACCTAAGGAAATTGTACTTCAACTAATGGAAAGAATGGGAGAACAATAATTCAGCAATGAGTAAAAGAGAAATAGAAGAGCAAAACTTTGATCACAAAAGACAAGGGAAATATTAAATAAAAAATAAAAATTTAGAGAACTAAAGAAAATGAATAAGAATGTTGATAAATACAGGAAACATCTTTAAAGAAGCAACAATCAATTTAATTTTAAGAGAAAACAGTCTCCTAGGAAAATTGATACACCAAGAAAAACAGACGCAAAGCTCTTGAATGGAGAAAAGGTTTCAGTAGATGTTAAAAGAAAGCTGTTGTTTGGGGAGCTTATTTACAAAAACAAGAAAGAAGCCTTGTCTGAAAATAGAAAGTTTTCTGAAGAGGAGAAAATTGATGTCATTTGGCAGGCACTAAAATTAAAATATAAATGTCTAACTAGCATGCAAAAACCATAGTCAAAAAGAATGTTGGTTCAACGGTTGAATAAAACACTAGTTTTTAGTAGCATAAAAGAAGCAAAAAGCTGTAACCATTGTTTTAAAGTAAAAGATTAGTCCACACAAATTATGACTTTGGTAAAAGGAACAGTTACAAAGAAAGAATTCAATAAGCAAAGAAGACTGCTTAGTGACTCAGTGCAAACATTATTAAGAAAATTTAGAATGGAGCATCTAAAATTAAAGGTAAAGCTATAATGTCCCCTTTTGCAAATTTCATTCTTTTTGGATTTTGTCTCCAAGAGCTAAAGATTGCAATATTAAAGACCGCAATACTTGTCTGTGTGTTATCCATGAAATTTGTGGAATGCCAGGCCTCCCCCGTGGTTCGGATCCCACGTTAAAATGTAGGTTTTCCATTTTCATCTCACAATCACCCTACCATTACACATTAGCGTGTGAATAATACAAACGGGTATTAAGATGTGGTGATGATAATAAATAATAATAATAATTTATAATTGTGATGGTGATGATGATGATAATAATATCCATGAAATTATTTCAGTGGTGGTGAGAAACCAAAGTATAAAAAATGGTTGATTAGTGTGCTCCCAGCTTGTTTAAAGATCCATGTTGCAAAGATCAAAAGGAAGAATGTCTTGAGAGGAATTGTAATATATGTGAAAATGGTGTATTCGTTACATAGATGATGATAAGGAGAAAAAACATTTTATGAAAAATGGCTCAAAAAGAGAGAAAATATTGTCTATAAACTCAAACAAGACCTTTTCCATACTGCACTTCCTCATACACTCTTCAGCATGATCCAGTAGCATTTCCAGTTATCTGTCCCCAGTTATCGACTAAGTTAAAACACCAATGCCCGAATTAACAGATGTTCATTTTTTAACCCGATGGCCCTCCAACTCAATATTGCAACCGTAAGATCTTTGATTTGATTGGAGGATACTTATCAAAAACGTTGAAAGTTGAAACTATACAGTGGCACTATAGTGAGAGTGTTTATGGTAAGGGATACCAGATGGAGTAGGAGGTTCTCTGAAGAGGACAGCAGCGAGATTAGTGATATTCCAAACTTTGAACGACTTGTGGAATAACTACAAAGAAAGAGCATTGGTATAATGGTTTTAGATCCCAAAACCATTCCGATTATCGAAGCTTAACTTCCAATGAAATTCCACCATTTAAAAAACTACTAAGTTACACTAGACTATATGGACGAAACAGAACCTTTTACCCTCAGGTTTGGAGACTCATCTGCCTCAATTTTCTCTCCGGCGAAAATGATATCAATGGTTTGAGGCAGATTGTATTGGAAAATAGAAATCGTAATCTTTTCTCACATTTGCTCAATGTAAATAGATCATTTTAGCATTAATGATTTAGTATATAAACTTTTTCAATTAAGAATAATAGCAATTGATGGGTGATTTATTAGTCTTACCCGAAATTGTGTTATTTTATTTAGAATTATTAGGTTAGATTATCAAAATTTAAATTAATTAATTGTTTTAAACGTCACGGATTTTAAAATGTGTTAATTCTTTGACTGAAAATATTCAGATACTTTGATTCAGGTCAGCAAACTAACAGTGGGAAATTTCGCTATGCAGATACATATTTTTCTGATTGTGATTTTACTCTTGAATTACGTATTAATTTTACAGTGATTCCATTTTATCGAAAGTGTATGATTTTATTGTTGGCAGAAAATTGTAAAGCACTATCTGTGTAGCCTTAGTTCAATCTATAACAAGTGCTCAGAGTTTTCAGGAAAATCTTTAGGCAACAAATTTGTTTTTCAAGTGGATGACATATCACACGTTGATATAAATTATTTTGTTGGGGTTTTGTCTTGCTCATTGAAAAGAAGGTGAGACCAACAAATATTTAGGGTAAACCTTGTGAAATTTGTAAACTTATCTTGATTCAAAACGTAGCTGTTAAATGTTTATTGTTTATGCTTAATTTCATTACTATGGATTAAATAATTAGGCAAGGACTAAAAATAGACTGTCAACATTCTGGCCACAACAATAAGGTTTACATAATTTTGTCAAACAATCTTCAATTAATCGAAGGCACACCTATGGCATTTATATGATAGTTTAAGTAATTAATAAAGTAAATAATGGTTTATGCATGTAAGGTAGGCTAATATATTGAAACGCAAATCTTTTTTGTGAAACAAACATTTCATAATTTTACATCCAAGTTCTTTGTAAATACGAGCTCTTTGATTTTTATAGAATAAGTTATCTTAAAATATCCATTCCAATGTAGTCCTCACTTATATTGAATTAATATTATAATGAAGTTAAGTCATCTTCGTGAAAACAAAGGTCTTTTCTGTTAATGTAGTATTTAAATATTATTTTCTTCCTTGAAAATATCACAAAGATTCAAGTCTTTATTCAATCTATCTTCATTCATGTCTAAAGTAGCAACAACAAAATACAGTAAGGTAATGAAATATATATGATGATTTTGATTAAAAAAAAATTGAAGTAAATTTTATGGGTTGGTGAAAATAACACATCTAATACATTTTGAGGTTAAGTTTAACAAAAGTACCAGTCTTTGTGTTTCGATGGTGGTAGTTCTCTTGAGTTTAGACAGTTCTACTTTCATGCATCTCACTTTGTCTTCTCAAGTCTTCCACCTTTTGTCTGTTGCTGTCAGCAAGAACCTAAGAAAAGACAAACAAATAGGCCTAAGTACATGTCATAATTATTTTTTTAAATGTATAACTCCTGAGATATATGTCTACCAGTATCTTTGGTTTACGTTTATTACAAGCGGGGAGTCAAACTGAAGGAGTTAACGAGTCTGGTTCCTCCAATTAACATTTTAAGGTTCCAGCTCTTATTTAGGTTTCGGTTCTTTTACATTTTTATTTACTGGTTATACAGGTACTAACCATTATGCACATCTAAAATAGAAAAATTTATACAAAAAAAAAAAATTAAAATTTAAAATAAAAATTATGTATGTAAAAAATATCTTAAAAGGTGTGCACAACAATTTATTATTTAAAAAGGAGATAGATTTATACAATTTTAACTGCCACATTTCAAAATAATAATCAAAATAAGATTAATCTTTAAAATAATTTCATCTTATTTTATTACTAACAAATGAATATCCAGTGTCATTATAACTTTTTTTAACATTTTATGTGGTGTAATGACAATTGTTCATATCCTGCTTGGGTGTTTGCACACATTCACAAGTGTTACATAGTTTGCTATATTGTTTTGATGGCGGCACTAATGTCTTTACAAGATAAATAAAGGCTATGATTTTACTTCTGTAAATGCTCTAGTTTCGAACCCACCGAAAATTAAATTAAATTTGATCCAAAACATATGTGGAGTTTACTGGCATTCATGATTGCTTCTTTAATGCCCACTGACAAAGTTTTAGTTAGGATTCAAATAAGAGACCCCTTTGGGGATGGTATGCCATCATTTAAGATTGATAAATGTGACTACTTGACTGTGGTACAGCATAGGCTGGTTGGCTATGGTAAGATAACTTTAAATCCTTTTGCCATGTTGTGACCCTATAATATAAATGCTATTATTTAAATGTTGCCAATAAAGCAGCTTAAGGTGGGAAGGTAAGGAACGCGAGAAAAAGATCAGTGTTTTGCAGTTTTTTATCAACATTTTTTTTTTGGTAAAAATAATTCAATATTGCTTTAGTAAAATTGGTCAAGGGAGTCCTGGAATTTAATGACAACTTTCTCTCTTCATTTAAAAAAGTTTGTCTTCTAATGCTGCTATACTTGTGACAAATTTTAGATATTCAATAACTGTTGATATCACCACGTGAAAAAAAAAATTAAACTCTATGTTTACTGAAACACTATTTTATTTATTTAGGTCAAAATAATGTCTTGCTATGGCCTTTTCTGGCAATCCCTACATCTCCACCTTAAGTGAATAGTAGAAAAGTTGAAGAAATTATATAGCCTGGTGTTGAAAAAATGAAAAAGAATGCACACCTTTAATCTTTCCTCCAATTCGGCAGTGTGGTCTTTGAGCTGAGCCCTCTCAGTCTGAAGTCTGTCAAGTTCTCGCACTGGCTGCAAGGAGTGCTCCTGTTTGTCAAGTTAAGTCTTTCAGCATCCCTAAGTAGCACCTTCAGGTCTTCTTTTTTATGCAGGGCAGCACTAAGTAATTCCACGGTGCTCGGCGTCCTTCTTTCTGAGAGCGGCAAGGATCTCGATGCTGTGTGCCTTGGGGAGAGCATCACTCTGTTTTCTCAGAGAATCTTCATGATTCTTCTCTAAGCTGCAACAAGAGCAGGTCACTAAAGACTTTAGACATGAACACTAATATATAACTAGCAGTGTTAGTTTGTGTTGGTGTAATTAGCTAGTATGTTTCTAACAGCAAGCCAAAGGAAGTACTGATTTGGTTGGAATCCTCGCTGGGTGCCGTGGCGGAGTTTTATTCTCGTGATGTGATTTTTAATGCTTTTTCTATATCCTGTCTTTAATCTAATGCTAAAGAATGTTCATAAAATTATCTTCCCTGATTCATAAGTGTAAGCTGTGACCAACCCAGACATTCAGTAAGACGCAATGACGGGGGTTGCAGAAAAAATGTTATTTTATTTTTATTTTTTTGTAAAAAGCATAATACAAAAGAAGAAGGAAGTGACACTCAAACTTCTACCATTATAATAGAGACTACTTCTGTAGCCAGAACTTCTACCTATGTTGATATACATGAATGTACGACTACCTAACTCCTTTTATGAGAGCCAGGTGAGCAAACTACTGAAGTTTTACAGTATTCAGTTATTTACAAGTCTTAGGTTCAATTTCATATATCATTATCATCAGAAACAGTATTATAATTATCATTATTATAGTTTATAGAGGCGTAAACACATGTAGGTCAATTGGATGTCAGGTTTTGGGCAGTCGAAGACACCTATTGGAGGGGTAATCGATACACTTGTCTTTGTAAACTATCTGACCCAGGTGGCCGACCTTTATAGTAGAGATTCACTTTGTGGCAAACATGCTGAATGTTTTAAAGTTGGCCTATTCCAGCACTCTCTGACACCAATTCCCAAATACAAAAGGAAGAAGATTTAGAGGTGCATGGTATTCACAATTTAAGTGGCTTACGTAAAGTGTGTATGATGACAAAGCTTTTTGTTTTCCAAGTATGTTATTTGGTAGTAGTGATTGTTATGATGAAACATTTATTACGAACAGATTTAAAAATGGGAAATATAGCTTAATGTTTTCAGAACATGAACATACCTCTTCTCAGGTTAGTACTTTACAATGCTGGCAAGAGGGTCTTAAATATAGTGTATCAGATATGTTTTTTTCAACCATAGAGCAGAAGTGTGCAGGGAGGAGGAGGGGATGGAAAAAATTTATCTTAAGGTGTTTTTTAAACTTTACTCCCTGATCTTATTTTCATCTATAAGGATTTCCCAGCTTCAACAGCTTTCCAGTTTAAATGATTTATTTCAAGAATGTTTTGTTATCGGTTTCTTTAGTTACCAGGAAGCATGGGATGGTTATCATAACTCATAGCTTCAACAATCTTTATACTATTTTTTTAATGATAAAATCCCGAATCGTAGAAGTAATAAAATGTTATCTGAGCAAAAGCCCAGTCTTACTTTGAGAAGATCAAGAAGAAATATTGTGGATGAACCATGAAACCCCTTTGACCGAATCAGATTGGGTTTGGTCCTATACTCAGTCAATGATAGCGATATAATAATGCAGGCCTTTGGCATGTTGTCTGGGGATCCCTTTTAGTTGTTTGTTGTAACAAGCAGGGGGTGTTGAGGAGTTATTTTAAATACCGCCCTGTAGGAATAAACTGATTATAAGCAGCTTTATCTACTATTTGTTTCTAAAGAAAATAATAAGATGTGTACTTCAGGAAAATTATTATTTGCATGGATAAGATAAGACGCCCCATTATGTATAAATCGCCATAAAATTGGCCATAAATGACTTGTTAATTTGCAAAAATACATATCTAATATATAGTAACTAGTGTTTTAACTTTGCTTTTAGTCTATCATTTGCCAGCTGTTGTCAGAATTTTTACTTTCTCACTATCTTACAGGTAGAGAAAGTATTGTGATCGTCAAAAAAATCTAACTCAAGATTTTGATGAATTTCGACGATTCATGACCCCCTGAATCCAATGAAGTGGTTTTGTAATTTACGTCCATCTGTCTGTACCTTAGACTAGAGCTTAAACTATTTAACGATCGGGCTAAAGCTTGGTATCTAGGGTTTTAATAGTGTTGCTCTAAGGCATTTTTTAAATTGGATATATAACACTAAAATTAAGGGTAATTTACTTAAGGGCAAAAAAGAAAAAAATCAATTTCTCAAAATCGGCTCTAACGATTTTGATTAAATTTCTTTTCTAAGTATTGATCAATATTATAAACAAAATGGCTACTCTCATTTTTCGCCTGTAAAATTAGATCCCCACACCAGGTTATGTGCGTTAAAATCCCCAAGAAAAAATAGGGGGCGGGAAGTTGTATAAATATGGCCTCTGGGGGTCCTCTTTGAAACACGTTCACTTGGTGGAGGTAGGTGGAGCACACTGTCACTTTCATAGCAAGGGAGATTCAGACAGCGATCATTTGGAGATAAGATATAATATTAATATTTTGTGATATATGTTGCTTCGTGCGAGTATAGCCGCACGTGCGTAGCCCGATCAAAGAATGGCTTGTCGGTACGATATACATCGTACCACAAAGCATCGGATTGTCAGTACGGCAGAAGTGGGTTTCCTGCAAACACAAGATGCGAGGATCCAGGGAAGAAATTAGTAGTGAGCATAGAAACCCCTACCATTTAATTGTAGTAGCGACATTATGTCTAATATAGATTTATCATCACGCAATCCATGGCGCTATCTTTTGGAAAAAAATAATTGGTTTTGGACCTTTTAGGCCCTCTCGCTTTGCTAAGCCTCTCCTGGACCTCTCGTTTCAGAGAGTCTTTTGTTTCTCCAGAAGACACTTGGGCGTTGGATCTGTGCGCGAAGACTTTGTTACAGAGCTTAACGCTTTTTTTTTATTGAATTAATGTCAGCGACACCTCGCTGGGACCTCCTCGAGACACCAGCAGGAATCGCCTTTGCGGCCTCAACCATTCCGCCACCACTCTAACATCCGGAGACCCAGAGGCCAGAGCGGGCGAACAACAACGATCGCAAGTAACTTTGTTCCTCGAAGGGGGATCGGGGGTGTTTTTCAAGGTAAGCTCGGGGGAGACCGGGGGCCGAGGTGGGCTGGGGGGGGGGCCCTGAGGTTGCCCCGGGGGGTTTCACGAGGAAAGCTCCTTGATGGTACGGGTGGGAGAGACGACCCCGGTGGCAGTTTCGCCTCCTTTATCAATTTCGGCGCCAACTTAATTGGGCGCGTTTCACAACATATGTCTCAATCAGAGACCAATGGACAGATCGCGTTGACGTCTTAGCGAGATTAACTGCGCAATGGCAGTTGGGGCAGTTGATGTTCTGTCTGACAATCTGACTTTTAAGGGTCTGTAATACAGGGGCATGGCTGATACGTATTCTTTGCTTGCTTGGTTGTATGGTACTTCTTTTCAGTTTGTTTTCCAAAAACTTTTTTCCCCCAATTTCCCATTTCGGACGGGCCCCGGACCAAGCAGAGTGTGGACCCTTGCAGTTAACGCAGAACTTAGAGGGATTCACGCGGTGATTTGTGAGCCTCCTGTCTGCCATCTACAAGGTTGGCTTACCAGGGCATCGCAGCTTAGTATGCCCAAATTTCTGGCACTGAAAACAGCGCCGAGGGTTAGGGACATACGGCCGGACCCTGAGCAAGTGGAAACCCACTCGGCCCTTTCTTTTAAAAGGATTGGAGTCGCAAAGGTGAGGGTATGCTTATCAGTCTTTAATTTCACTACCGTTATTTTTCGCTAATATACGGTATATTTCCCGGTGACATTATGGGGGGCTAGCCCCTTACGGATTTCTCAATGCTCGCGCAGTCGAGGTCGTAGTAAGTGACCACGCCCTGTAAACATTGAGGGAACATGTGGGGTTTCATCTTCACCTGTTATACGGGACGTATTGTTCAACGGTACTTCTTTAAGAGCCAAGATGTTGCCTGATTAGATGTCGGTCGTTGTCTGAATGAGAAATGGTTGCCGTCACGCAGTTTTCTTATAGCGACACTTACTTGGCTGCACCATTTATCGCTCTTTCGAGGATAAATGGGCTCACCCGTGTCATGTTCTCGCCATCGTTGAATCGAGACATTACTAGGAAGCGGGGCTGAGGCCTTACCACCTCCCGGACTTTTTCCATTAAAGGTGGACGGCCTTGCCCGTTTCTGCCTATTATCATATATTACGACCTGCGAGGGGCGGGCAGTGAGTTGCCAGCAGAATTGGCAATACGGGGCTAGCGGACAGTAAGGCGGAGGTGGCCCTGCCTTTTTGGGGACAACCTGCACAATACTAGGATCGTTTGACCCCGGGTGATCCAAGTTGGTTTCTACCACATGTTGGACTGTTAACCCTCCAAGGGGGAAACCCACCGAGCAAAACTAAAACCTTGCAGGGGGCATCCCGGGAGAGAGGTCGTCGCAGCAAATGGGTGGAAAAAGTCCAACTTTACATCCGTGCCTTCATAAACGAACCGATCTTTTTAAAATTTGGGGGTCCCCAGTTATTGTATCCTGGGGCCCCTTTATAAGATATTACAACCGGCGCATTTCCCATACAGGATATCAATTGCAGGTATCAGTAATTGCCGGGAAGAGCCCGGGTTAGTAGCCAAGGTCATCAACGGGAGCCCAAAATGCTTCCGGCAGTTAGACGGGGGGGAAATGGAAATAGGTGGGGAAAGCGAAAGAAAAGGGGAGAAGAAGGGGAAAAAAAAAGAAAAAAGGAAGAAAAAAGGGAGGTGAATTTAAAAGATTGGATAAATTTGTCCTGCACGAGGTACCCCCCTACACAAAAAGCTCCCCTTTAAAGTGCCATTACTAAAAGGGGGGGTTTACTGGGGACTATTTAACCCCCGCCCCGCAGGGGGGGGTTAAAAAGTATTTTAATAAATATTAAAAAGAAAAAAATACAATTTCTAAAAATCGGCGCTGGGGTTTTTGAAAAATTCGATCTAGGGTTTTTAAAGATTAAAAATAAAAGGGTATTTTCATTTTCCTAGGAAATAATTTTTTGGGTACTTTACAGAAGGGGAAATTACTTGTTTGCATTAATTTAAGATAAAAAACTTATCATTGGAAAATTGTAGTATTTTAAATTAAAATAAAATTATTTGAAATATATATTTAAAAAAACCAAAAAATTTTGGGAGATATTGACAATATATCAAAAAACTTTGGGTTTAAATTGTTAGAGATATCCCTTAAGTTTTAGGAAATAATTCTCTAATTCCATAGGAAAATAGAAAAAGAAAGTCTTAAAAATTTGTTTTTTCTTTTAATTTAGCCTTTAGGTAAATGTTTGTACGCAATACTATCTCTAATTTATACACAATGTCATATTTTTTTTTTTTATTGGCAAATTTAATAAATAGGGACTTTTAATAAAAATGCTTTATGTGCAATCCTTTAAATAAAATGTCAAAAATTTTAATCGGAAGAAATTTTTTTAGTACAAGGGTTGGACCTTGTGGACCTAATATTAGCTTTTTTTCTGTTCAATAACAAATGGGGACTTTTTTCCCTTTTAAAAAAGAAAAATCAAATTTAAACCCGGATAAAAAAATGTTTAAGTACGTAAAACCCCAATTTTTTTTGGGGTTTGCTATTTAAATATTTTTTTATTTTTTTATATTACGAGTTTTGAGTAATTATCTCCTTTTAAACAAACAAAGCGATAAAAAGCCCGTGCGTATTTCCGTCCCCATTTTTTTGAAATATAGAGAGAGTAATAAACTTACCGAAACTTTAGATCACAAAGACTTTCGGCCTTCTCTTGTTTCCTTCCTAGCTGCTCGGACCCCAAGTTGACTGTTTTTTTCCCTTTAACGGCCTTCGCTCATTTTCAAGGGTTGGTGGAGGTTCACTTTTTCCTCTTCAGGGTCAGAACCCGAGCCGCCATGTGGTGGGTTTTATGTCGTTTTGTCGTGTTATTTCGAAGGGGTCGTCATGTTGGGGGGGGTCGTTGGGACTGAAGAGTCGTTAAAAATGACAAACGAACTTTCCAGTCCAGAGGGAATTTTAGTCTCTAAAAAAAAAAATTTAAACATAAAATATAAATTTTTTTTTTAAAGTTTATTGGTTTTAAATTTATATGAGAGATTTATTTTTTAAGTCTGAGTAAAAAGTGATAACTTTTTTAAAAAATTAAAATAAGGGAAAACTCAATAGGGGCCCCCACGGGGATAGTGGAAACACTTTTAATTTTATATTAAATGGCTACCTAATCCCTCCATTTGTTGATTCGCTGTATAACATTATAAATATTTGTTGCTGCGGCACAAAAAAATTTTTTTTTGAAAAGTAGCCCTTTTCTGAGTTTTTTTTAAAACATTTATTTAGCAAAATAAATTTTAAATATTTCTTATTACAAACAGAGTTTAATTTTCTTCAAGGTAAAATTAAACAGTTAATAAATATTTGTATGAGAAGACGGAAGTACTAACAAACTTTTTAATGAAAAAACAAAGTTGTCTTTAAAATTTCCCAAAAATTTGAAAGTTTTCCCAAAAAAAGTTGATTTCCAACAGCAGAAAAGAAAATTAAATTTTATGTTGTTTTAAAGCAATATTTTTTTTAATTTGCCCAAAAACAATATTTTGCCATAAAAACTTAAAAAAAAAAAAAAAAAAAAACGCGGGCTTTTTTCCGCCCCCTTTATTGCCCTTAAGGTAAAATTTTTACTTGCATAGTATTAGGGAAAAGAGCTCATTGCTGTTTTAAAAATTTGGTTTACACAAAAAATTAAAAAAATATATTAGTATTTTTTGTAACCCAAGATAGCCCCTTAAAAAGAATTTTGTTTTGTTTTTTAAAATATTTTGGGGGAAACTGGGGTTGGTTACTTTCATTTCCCCCAGGTACGAAAAAAATAAAGTTATGTAAAATATTAGTTTATATTTGTTTGAATCATCAAGAATGGCTCGAAAAACAGAATTTGAAATTTATTTCAACAAAGCTGGGTAAAAAAAAAAATAAACAAGTTATTTTGCCGCCGAAATTTGGGGGAAAATGGGATTTAAAAGGGCAAGAAAGCTATTTGGCATTTAATGAAAAAATCTAAAGATATGTAAAAATATCAATTTGGAGGGAGCTAAAGAAAATAACGTTTTTGCTTCAATGCTTTTTATATTTAACCCTGAAGGAAAAATCCCCTGGTTCAAATGAAATGAAGGGGGAAAATTGTTATAGGGCAGGATGGGAAAAACTAAGCCCAGGGTGTGTTCAACCGGGCCCCATGAATACATTTTTTAAAAGGGTTTTTCGGGTTTTCCCATGTTTCCTCCGTGCCCTTTTAAATACCCCAAACTTGATAAATTTTCCCAAAAAACCCCTCATAATGTTTGCCATCCTTATTTTAATTAAAAAAAAAAAAGAAATTATTTTCGCCCACCTACATTTTTCCGATCGAGAAGCTTTTGGCCGTAGAATAGTAATAAATTTTTTTGCCGTGCATAAACCTCTAAAATTTTCCTTTTTTTATCGACGTTATTTAAAATAAAAAATTTAATCGCCCAAGATTACGACTGGATGCACGAAAGCACCATAGCCAGTCGAAGCACATGATGAACACATCCGAACTTTAACGTCAACACCCAAACCGAATACACCTGAGAGTTCTTTCGGGGGGTCGGAGATGATCGTGAATTAAAAAAGTAGGGGACAGAAAGTATTTGCCTAACATTCTAATGAAATCACCTTGGGGGGGAGTTTATTCAGGTCCCCCCCCACCACATATAAAGCTTTTGAGGGGGGCCTATGGTTTTTCATCAGTTTCCCGGGTCACTCTAGTTTAACCTATCAGATGTGGTCAATGTGTTGGGGAAAAAAAGAAGCATATTTTTGTCGTTTTCATCAAGAAACAAAAAAAAATTACAAACGTAAAGGGAAAGGGAATCATCCGTGTTCGAGATATATATATACTCCATCTGTGAGAGACCCATGCCTAGGGCAGGGGCCGGCCCCCCCAGCCATCCCAGCGGAAATGTGTAATTGCCCCAACCCACCCGACCACACATCGGCTGGACGGGGACCCCCATTACGGAGGGATATGGCCAAGAGAAGCTCCCCAACTACCCCCTATGTCAGGAGAGAAGGGCTTAAAAAGTGAAAAATATGGGGCCCCCTACAGACCCAATTTGTGAACAGGGGGTGTATTCCCCCGGTGCACTTTTAAAAAAGAATATTTTGTTGGTATTGAGAAACATGGAATACTCCCCCAAAATCATTGAGTCGATGAGGGTGGACCCCCGCATCAGGGCTTTGATCGTCAAGGGCGTCCCGGGGGCCATCGGGGAAGTTTGGGGAATTCCAAACTCCCCGGGACAACTGGAATTTGCCCAAATCATGAGTTTTAAATTTTTACCCCCAAATGAGTTACCTGATGGTGAAAATCCCTAACACCCCACTTGGCAAAATATACCCCGCGTTTTTCTGCAGTGCTTGATTTACCCCTATCCAATGCCCCCCAACCGAGAACCCGATTAATTATGAAATATAAACCGAGTGGTTATTTACATAAGGATATTACAACACTGTTTAAAGACAAGGCGTATACCAAAAAAACTGGGGTGTGTCCCGTTAATGGCCAAAGGGAAAGGGAGTTGAAGATTGAGGGTAGGTATTTTCCTCCCAACCTTAAGTGTCGCATATGGCCCCCTGCGGTAAATCTGGGGGGAGCAGGTCCTTCCCTTTCTCTCAGCAATCTGTGATCTCATGGGTCAGTACAAAAAGATGGATATGCTCTCCCACTTCCGGAAACCCAATCAGAGGGGTGGTTTGAAAACAACATGGATTTGGAACAGTGGAACTACACATTTTTGGGCGTTCCCGCAATCCGGTTGTGTATTTCGAAAATTTTTGGGGTTTCCCCCCTTCAGTTTCCCCGACACAGAAATTTTAAGGAGGGTCTACTGTGACAAAGAATAAAAACATGCCCCCCCGGGTCAGCCGCGGGTTTACAAGAAGGGCGAGCATCAGGGGGAAAACAAAGGGGTCCTTCAAAAACTATAACTTGATCACATTGTTTGGAGAAAAGGAGGACAAATAAGGGGGGGGGCGAGGGGGGTGTGCCCTTTCCCCTCGATCGACCTCCACTTTGGGAAAAAAGTATGTTTGTTGGGCCCCGGAGTGTCGGGCCCTGTTTCGTGGGGGGACCATTCAACGCTGTCTGGCAGTTTTGGATGGAGGATGCCTTTGGGGCAATTTATGGCCAGAGGGAGAAGAAAAATTTTAGATTATGTTAGGATAAGAATTCTTTTTGGGGTATTTTACAAATTCCTATGCAAGTAAAGATTTTTGTAAAATGTAATAGGTTTAAATTGGTTAAGGGCCGAAATAAAATAAAGTAAGTGGGTTTTTGTTGGAGTAGGCGGGGAGATCTTCGGAGGGGGGGCCCCCCCAGGTGGCGGATAGGGGGGTGTCATGTCGAAGGGCCCTTTGGGGGCGACTCTGAAAAAATGTTTCCCAGGCGGCCGTGGGGCAAGGCTTTGGCGGGGGGGACCGGGGGGGTTAAATACCCGGGGGGCCAACATTGGGTTTTAAAAAAAAAAGGCAGGGTTTATAAGGACATTTGGTTGGTACTAATCATAATTAGTTATTTTTAAAAAGGAATTAGAGATGGATTGTGAAGATGTTTTAAATTAGCAGGTGAAAACGCCCCAAATTGCATTCTAGGTATTTGGGGGAGTAGGTTAGGATAAAAATTGTACTAAATTAAATTTTTTTTATTTACAAAAAAATTTAAATAAATCTAAACTTTCCGAAAGGCCATCATCAGGTCGACTACAGCACAGGCTGGGCCCGGGGGGGCCGGGGGCAAACAAATACTATTTTCGACTTTGGGGAAGGGGCCCCGGCCCACACCGGCCATTTAAAGTCAAGCTCAGTTGTCAAGGCCCCTTAAAAAATGTTGGGCTTCACTAAAACTAAAGAAAAGTCATTCAAGCGAGTGACCTGCTATCAAGGGGATATTATCTGTGGGGGCAAAACCCGTAGGCCTAAAAAATCAGGGGAGAGCGTTTGCGGGGGTTGGGGATGTGAAATGGGGCTCAATTTATTGTAAATAAGCTATCAAAGGAGGGGTTTTGGTCATGAGCAGCAGTCAGACCCCTATCGGGGCCCGGGTTTCCTATGTAGAGTATGATCACATTGCTGTGTGTTTCCATCTTTGGGAAGTGGACCCCCTGGACAAGGACGATTGGTAACTCATTTTTATCTCAATTCGGGGTTTTGCCAATGCAACAGTTGGCTGGGTTCATGTTGGGGGCATCAGGAACCCCAAGTGAATCATTAACCTGTAATTACGTGGGAACACCCGACCCTTATGACCATTGATCGTGGGGCGGTAGGGGGCTCCAAGGGCAAACCTTTGGGATGCAATTGGATAGTGTTGGAGCTACCATTGAACATCAGCTGACCTGTGCCCAAGCTCTTTTTTGGGATAAGTTGGGGAGAATCCTGACCCCGTACGGGGGTTCCCCTTGTCCCCTTGCCCTAATGTTTCAGGCTGTACGTGCTGTCAGGAGGGCCAGCACGAGAAAAGCTCCCAATCAACCCATCAACACCTCTCTCATTCTTAGTTTTGGAAATTTTAGTGATGGAATGGGGTATTTTTGTTCCTTCCTTAAGATACTTTGCCCTTTTGGTGGATTTAAAATGCGATACATTTTCGGCTTAAATATCCCTCATCGGGGTTTGTATTGGGGTTTTTAAGTTATTCCCATTGTGAAACCAGGCAATGACTAAAAAACTAATTAAGGAACGTCTTTTTTTTTTCCTTCATAACAGTATTTTTGTTTTTGTTTATTTTTTGATCTTGAACACTTCTCTATTTTAAAAAACTCTTAATGCTTTAAGCCATAAAATGTTTTACCCTTTTTATCGTGTTTTTTTAATTTTTAAGGTTTGGGTTAACCTATGGCCCTTCTATCACAGATAAATATTTTTATTTTAATTTTAAAATTTTTTAACCTAGAAACCTTAGGGAATTTTTTTTACTTTATGTTTAATGTGTATATTAAAAAATTTAAATTTTTTAAAATTTTTTGGGGAAATTTAAAACCCCATATATATTATATATATATATTAATAAAATGGTGTTTTTCTTACATATTTTTTAATGGGGGAATTTTTTTTTGCCCCATATCATTAACTGTAATGTTATTCCGTGTTTTAATTTTTTAGGCTTTAAATCATATTTGCAAAAGGACTACGATTTATTCATATTGACTGGTCCTCAATCATTTAAATTTTTTTGAATTTCCCTGGAATTATATTCCTTGGTTTTTTGGTATTTTAAAACTTTTTTTTTAACTATGATCTTTTAACACTTCCCCTGTCAATTTTGTATATAATGTCTTTAAATTAAGTTTTTAAACTGGTTTTAGAAACCTCAATTCGAAAGTAGTTCCTTTCTAATATTAAAATTAATTTGTAGGTTTTGTTTTTGATAATATTTTTCAAATTTGATTTTAAAGTGTAGAAATTTTATTTTATTATTATTATTTTTATTATTATTTTTGGGGTTTGGGGGCCCCCTCGACACTCTAGGTCATTGGGGCCCTTTAAAATATTTTTAAAAAAATAAAAAACCCCCATAAGGGAGAGATATAACTTTCACCCCCTAGACACTTCTGGAGTGCTCAAAGGGCCCTCAAAGTAAAAATTTGAGGAAACATTGCAAAAAAAAACCAAAGGGTGTATCACTTAAGAAAAACAAAAAAAAAACTATTAAAAAATATTTGTAAAAGACAAACTAAATGTTAAAAAATTAAAATTTTTTTAAAAGTTTGTTAAAATGGATAAAACGACAAAAAAAAACACTTAAAGTATACTAAAATGTTAAAAAGGGTCTCAATGAGATAAAACCCAGATGGCCCCATTTTTAAAAAAAGTGACTAATGGCATAAAAGATTCGCCTGGCGTTAAAATGGGTAAACAAAAAAACCCCTTCGCGTGTGCGTAAAAAAAAAGAGGTCATTTAAAATCAAGGGCCAGGGGAATAGGGCATATTGCGCACTCCCCCAAAATTGTGGTGCACACAAAGGGGGAGCATCGCAAAATTCACACACTGGGGTGGACCCCTCTCTGGAAAAATCGAGGTTGAAAGTTTTGCCCGACGCGGAGTCTCGCACGATGCCCTCCTTCTTCTAGCTTTGTATAGAAGAGGGCCATCGCGACACACCGTCCCTGATGGACGCAGTTGTTCTGAGCGGGTCGGACCCACTGCTCGTCCCAGGTGCGAAAGATCCAGCAAACAAAACCCCTTTAGATCAAAAAAACTGACCCCCGATCGTCGGAGGCAGGGTGCCCCCCTTGGGCTCCCTGGTCCAATTTATTTCCGGGAAGACCAGCTTACAGGAACCCAGAAAAAGGCGAGCGGGTGCTTAATGAATAATTTTTTAAAAATTTGCTCATGTATCATCTGCACGGGGGGGATTCAGGAGTGGATGGACAATAAAAACGAGACTCAGGGAATCCGTGAAAATGAGGACGAAGGTGATATTCGGTATACTAAACACAAAGTTTTAAAAAAATGGGATATAATTCACCCGAAAAAAACACTGGTTTTTTAAGGTAAACCAAATTTAAAATTGGACTTCCACAAAAAAGCCATCCCAGGGGCTCCAGTTTTAGACCCGTCAGTGTAGATGCGCTCGAATCTGTAAAAGCGGTGGAGGGAGTCTTTAAAGGTCCTTCATATAAAAGTTTGGGGGGGGTCGTTTTTAGGGAATTTGGGCAAGAAAAAAATGGATTGGGGTAGGGATTTTCCCAGGGAAAAACCCGGGCCCGGGGGAGTGGGGATAGCCTTTGGCAAAAACTTCCCCACAGTGTCAAAAACCGATAGACCCTGATCCAACGGCTTGCACTACGCCTTTTGGTTTTATAAAGACCGGTTGGGGGGATGAAAACAGGACGAAGGCAACATGCTGCCCCATGCAATAAAGTTTAAAAGTAAGATAGGGGTGGGACCCCCGGAAAGATGAGGGGGTCACCGGCGTCGGCAAGATGTGGGGAGGGTCGAAGAACAGTGTAGTCGATGCAGCAGGGTGGACCTTCTAGCATCTTTAACGCCAGGGTCTAGGGGCCCATAAAAAAAGCCCCCGTAATCTTTTTAGATTGACCAGGGCCCTATAAGGCGATAAGGTTTCCCCATCAGCCCCGGCCGGCCGTAACCATTTGAGAAAAATTAATCCCTTAAAACCCTCGCTTTCAGGTCTTTGATGTGGGGACCCAAGTTGTTTAAATCGAAATAAAGGTCCCAGGAACTTAGGTTCGGAGGGGTAAAACAACGTTGTCATTAAATTTTGGGGGGCTGGCTGTATTCCGCGTAATCTATGGAAGGGGGGAGCCCGTCGTTTTGGGCCCGCAAAAAAAGAAAGCCATTAGGATGCCCCAAAACCCATAGATTTTTTACAGCGAGTTGTATTGTCGTTCAGCCCTGTGGGACTTGATGGAACTAAAAATAAATTGCGTGTACCCACAAAAGGCATGAAAACGAAAAGGGGGAGCGCAGGTTTTTCCAATATATTTACCCCGATAGCGAAAAAAGTACGTCAGAATACTACCTGAGGACCCCCCATTTTATTGAATAAATTTATGGATAGGTTTATTCAACTTCCCCGGAATTCTATCCGACATAAATTGATATAAAAAAAGGAAGGTTTCCTCGAAACCCCATTTAAAAAAAAAGTTTTAAAAATGCCGTAGCGGGTGGGTATCGTACGCTTTCTCCAGACGAGAAGACAGCCAGAAGATGCGTTTATGGAGAAAAGCGTCACGAATAGCGTCTAGACAGAAAGGTGATCCCCGTGGTCGGTTCGGCGAAAACCACATTAAATATTAGATAGCAGATTGGGGATTCTAAATCCATATAAGTCGCTTATTAAATTTTTTTTTCCCAATATTTTACATCACACTAGTTAAAGCTATGGTCTATAGTTTGTTGACTTTAATTTATCTTGCCTTTTTATTATAGTATAAGGGTTTGTTGCCTCCTAGGGGGGAACTGATGAGATCCCAAACCTATTATAGGGTCTAAAAAAATCCCTGCCCCGGCGGGGGGCAGCTGACGCAACATTCGTTATGTGTCGTTGGACAGAGGCTGTGCTCCCGGCCCGGGGACGGGGGCGTGGGTCAGTTTATTTGGTAAGGGGGAGTTAAATCCCCGCCGACTTTGGCAAAGTCAATGCATGTCGCTCGTATTCCTTTAAAAAGCAAACCCTTTTAGTGTAGTGCAGTGTAAAAAATGGGCAAACATCGACCCCAATACATTTAGACCTCCCAGGGGGGAGACCGTGAACTTTCGACATAAAAGGCGGGAAATTTTGTTTTTGGAATTGTTGCTTTACGTAATTTAGGGTTTTTTCCCCAAACCCTTAGTTGTGGGGTGGTATTGAAAGGGGTTTAAAATAAAATTCTCAAGTTTTTCTTTACTTTCACGAATCACGGGGGCTCGAGCACGTAGCCCGGAATGATCCAGATTTCCAGGTAGGCGTCGGTGAAAAAAGTAGGGCCCTTCGACGGTCGAAATAGCCAACCGACACTCCTCGCTCCCCCAGGGAAGGGGCGGTGGCGCGGATTTGGCGAGGTTTTTAGGATGGAGCTCGCCGCCGCGAATGCCCGTGAAGTAAAATACCCGTTTTTACATCGAGTGGGGGAAAAGGGGGTTTTCGGGGAAAAAGGCGAGTCGCGGAATTTACCCTGTCGGCACGTTTAAAAAAACCCTTTGGGGGGAAACCCGTGCTGTATGGGGGGTCTTGAATTTGTAAAAGCAGAAGGGAAAGTGATCGTCCCACATAGGCCGAGTAAACCTCCAAGGAAGTGAGCAGCATCCCGGGGCTACATAGGGTAGGTCGATGGCAGGGTACCTTTAAAAGGTGGAGAAGGGGTTGGGTCCGGTGTTCATTAACACCAGGTTTCCCGAGACGAAATATCCTCCACCATCCCCCCGCGGGTGTCTGAAAATTGCCCCCCACACCGGTTATGCGCGTTAAAGTCCCCCAAGATGATTAGGGGGCGGGAAGTGTTAAAAAGGGGCCTCTAAAAGTTTTTGGGAAAAACACGTTCCCCTGGTGGGAGGTAAATGCGATACGGTTACCTCAATAGGAAGGGGGCTCTGACGTATCACTTGGAGATCAGAGAAAATATTTATAAATTTGGGATATATGTTGCTAGTGCAAATATGCTACCCCTCCGCTAGCCCGATCAAAGGGTGGTAGTCGGTACGATTAAATGACCCCGAAGCATGGGTTGTCAGTTGGGGGGAAAGTGGGTTGCCTGAAAACACAAGATGGGGGGATGCGGGAAAAAATTAGTGTTTAATTTCCTCTACCGAGCATAGAAACCCCTAAAATTTCCCTTGTGTAGCGACTTATTTATTAATTTTAAAATTTAATTAATTTCCTCAAATCCAAAACATATTTTTTAAAAATAAAAATTTATGAGGATTTTTTTAGGTCCTCTTGTTTTTCCCCAATCTTTTGGACCCCCCGCTTCAGGGAGGTTGGTTTGTTGTAGAGAGGGGTTGGGAACCCTTACGCGAAGGCTTTTGTTAAAGCCTTCGACGTTTGTTTAAAATAATTTTTCGGCGGTCCCTTGCGGTCTTACTCGGGACCGTGGGATCGCCCTTTTCGCCCCACCTTACCACCATATCCCCACCTTCGGAGTTCTGGGGGGGTTGAGGGTCGAAAGGGCGACATGGTTTAGGACCCCCAGGAGGGCTCGGGGCGTTCCCGATTGGGGGGCCCCGGGGGCCCCCCGAGGAGGGGTCGAAGGGGCCATCGAGGGGGCTCGAAGGGGGCCCCCGGGAAGGGTCGGTGGGGGCCCCAAAGGGGGGCCGGGGGCGTCCCCGAGGGGGCCTTCGGGGGTAAAGGGGGGGGCGATTCGGCGAGGGTGGCCCCCTTTTTTAAATTTTTGGGACCCCCTAGATGGTGCTGGTTGTCTTTTTAGTGTCTCGAGTGAGACGAGTGGACAGGTCGTTGTCGTGTTGGAATATTAAATGCACAAAGGAGTTGGGGGGAATTTATGTTTGGACAATCTAACTTTTAAAATGTCTGAAAACCCGGGCTTGATGGAATATATTCCTTGCGGGCCTGGGGGATAAGGGGGTTCTTTTCACATTGGATCCCGGCTTTTTTTCCACTTCCATTTCGGACGGTCCCAAAACCAGCAGAATGCGGACCCTTGCGTTTCGCGAATTAGGAGATCACCGATGTATCGTGGCCTCTGTCCGCATTTCCCCACAGGTTGGCCTTAGGCATCTAGCTTGTATGCCCAAATTTGGCACTGAAAACATCCCGAGGTTGGGACGTTTTTGGGCCCGACTCGAGCACTTTGGAAACCGCTCGAACCCCCCTTTGGGAGGATGGGGGGTCGCAAAAGGGGAGGATGTTGTATCCCTTTTTTCTCTTTTCGTTCTTTTTGGGAATGATCGGTGACCTCGGGACATGCTGGGGGAAAGTTCTACAGTATCCTCAATGCTTACGCATCGGGTATAACAAGTGACACTCCCCTTTCAAACATTGAGGAATGTGGGTTCCCCTTCACCCGGGATAGAGTCGTATTGGTCAAAAGGTATTTCGGAGATGGCTTATATTTGAAGACGGGGTGTCGTCGTGGTCTGAATCATGAGGGCCCCTCACGCAGTTTCTTATTGAGACTTCCCATTTCGCGCTCCATTTTCACTCTTTTAAGGATAAATGGGCTGACGTTTCGGCCTGAACGGGTTACCGTTTCCGCCCTTTATCAATATTAGGCCCCGTGAGGGGCCGGCAGTGAGTTGCCGGGGTTTGGCAGTAGATGCCCCTGCGACAAAATTTAGGCCTGCCGTAATTGGGGAAACCTACACAGTACTGGATCGTGGGCCAGGGGGATCCAAGTTGGTACTACCACATATGGCCCTGTTAATGTCTCGGAGAGGTTATACGACGTAGACTGACAACCCTTCCCCAGGATCGCCGAGACAGAGGGCGTCCCGCAAGTGGGTGTAGGAAAGTGCCCCAATTTTACGTCCGGGCCCCCATGAACGAACGATCTTTTCCCAAAGTAGGGTACCCCGGTTATTGTACCCTAAGGCCTTTATAAGTATTGCAAAAGGCGCACTTTTTATTAGGAGTAAAGGGGTGGATCAAAAATAAACGAGAAGGCGGGTTAGTGCCAAGGTCGTCAACGGAAAGGCAAAGGGCCCCTTTTGGGAGATGAACGGTGGGGGAAAGGAAAAAAAGGGAAAGGTTTGTAAACGAAGGGGGAAGGGAAAAAAGGGGGAAAGTGAAGGAAAAGAAAATGTGTGAAAAAGATTAGGTTTTGGTTTTTCCCACAGTGGTCGTCCTGACGAAGCCCCCCCTTTTAGTCGCTTTTACGACAAGCAGGGGTTTCTGGGGGACTATTCTAAAAACCCTCCGCAGGGGGGAATGGGAGAATAGAATTGATTAAAAATCAATGAAATTAGAAAAAAGTTTGAATAAATGAAAGATTTTAAAAAGATTTGTAAAGATTTAGTGTTTTGAAAAATTTAAAATATGGAATTTTATTTTTAAGTTATAGAATCAATATTATGAAATTGGGTGGGGTTTCAGGTAAATTTTAAAAATTGATGTAAAAGTTATGTTTCCATAGTTTTTTTATTATTTTTATAAAAAATTTTGGTGTCAAGTTTTAACAAGAATATTTTTACAATACAAAAAACCAAATTTCTCCCATTTTTGCTAACCTGAATTTATTTCCCCCAAAATATTTTAAAATCCATTTTTTGTTGGGCTCAAAGAAGAGGTAAAGTCTTTTCCCCTTCGGAGGGTCTCGCCCAAAACATTTCTTCTCTAAGGCAAAGAGGTTAAGTTTCGAAGGAGTCAAACTGGTCCTTTTGGGTTTTTGAGTGGGTCGAAACTGGGATACACAGGTGCCAGGTGGGGGCACGCATGATGCCAGTACTTGGGAAGGCGCAAAGGGCGTAGCCCGCATAATTTCAAAAAAGGGGGGGGAGGGGGGGTTTGTGGGCATATTCCCCCAAATTTCAGAGGTAGAAAAAATTCTAAATGATAAACAGTTATGGCAGCATAATCCCCCGACTACCCAGGTAGTAAAAATTCTAAATAATAAACCCCTACAAGCTATCTGAAGTGTTTTTTTGGGAAAATAACCCTTAATGTGAAGGCTAGGTCTATTTTAAAAATTTTAAAACTCTAAAAGTATCTAATTTTTTTTTATGGTAATAAGTGTTTTCCAGTCATAGTACGCGACTCTTAAACCCAAAGGACCGCTCATTCCCTTTGGGCCGTTTAAGTTTTAATTCACAACGAGGGAAAAGTGTGGGTGAGAAAGACAGATATTAGGTGAAAATCAATTGTCAAATCCTGGGAGAGGGGCTTAGTTGTAATGGGGGGCGGGATTTAAGGCAACAGTAAAATTTTCCCCCGAACCAAAATCATTCCAGAATTTTTTTTTTATGAAATATCCTTGTATTGTTTTTATCAGCAAAATATAAAAACACCATTTCAACTGGTAGTCCGTCGAGTATATCCACATCCAAATCCCATTTCCCCAACCCGTGACGTTGCGTCCCACATTTGTGCAATAACACCACCCCCTTTAGTTCCCCCACATTTAATTTCCCAAATTACCCCTTTATAACGATTCAACCCAAACCCCCACATATCATCTAATGTCGTCAGTGTCAACTATCCTGTTTCACATGTAAAGGTGGAAACAATCTGCAGCAATTTTGACTTTGCCACAAACATTTTTAAGTGAAAAACTTCGAACAAAAAGAAACAGATGAAAAATGCAAGTAAATCAACATGTTGATAATCTGACATCAACCAGCGAGAAGTGAAATAGAGTTAACCCAACGTAAACTTGCCGGGTTGCCCGGAAAGGGTGTTGATTTCCTTATACAAAAAAAAACACCGCGACAGTTTTAAATGATGTGAACCAAAATTTTATGAATGTGGGAAATTACTAAGACCAATAAAAAACAAACTGGGTTTGCGCCCGGTATATCGTAATTGGCTCATGAATCATGTACGTTTATAGGGGCTATGTTTAGCACTCCGGGAGAGAGAGGATGAGGAGGAAGTGCAGAAACTAAAATAATGCTAAGTGAAAAATCTTTTTCAATGACGTGACATCCCTCCTTACCTTAAGGGTGATACACCCAAAAAAATAACTATTTTTGTTTTGTGTTGCGATTTAACTGGGGATATCCCTTTTGTAATTTTTTTTTTTATTTTAGACCAGTAAAAAATGTATTTTAATTATTTTTTATTTAAAATAGCATGTATGCAAATTTTCCCCGTAAATGAAAAGAGGTTTTCCCCATAGTGATTATTATAGTTTAATAAAAAAATTTTACATTATTTTCGATATTTTTTTAGTGTTTGGCCTCTCCCCTAATTTCTACATTATTTTAAAACAAAAAAAAAATATCAACTATAATAAATTAAAATAACAAAATAAATTTAAAGTTTTCTAAAAAAAATAAAAACTAACCCCAATAAGAGTGAACTAAATGGAAATTTTTAAAAATTCGCCTGTCGTATAAAATGAGTAAAATTGATTCCATCCGCTATCAATAATAAAAAAATAGGTCCCTTTAAAATCAAGACGGGCGAATAGGGGCGTATTTGCGACCTCCCCCAAAATTGGTACACCTAAGGGGAGCATCGCAAAATCCACATGGAGGTGGATCCCCCCTTATAAAAACCCTTATTCAGGAATGTAAACGTGACACACCGTCCCTTATGGACTGCAGCTTGTTCTGAGCAGGGGCCGAAACCACCGCTCGTGCCAGGTGCGTAAGACCCACGCCAGACATAACCCAAAACCCACACGTGTCAAGACTGAGGCATCAAGATTCCAAACAGCCTTGTACTTCACCATTTAGTTTCATACATGACACGTCCAAAATTAATTAAACCCAATTTGTTATCTAAATAAATCGCGCGAAAAAAAAAAAGTCTTATAAAAGTGTATGAAATCACGCCATAATCTGCATTAATGAGTGTATATCACACTTACCATTAAAATTGTGATGGTTAGTAAAACACAGTGGTATGTTTGTCAGGTAACCCTTTAAAATTTTGCGTACCCTAAGGGTACACGTACCAAAGTTTGGGAAACTCAGTAACAGTGGGATGTGTATGAATTTCAAACAAATTTTAAAATAATAATAATAAAAAAATATCTCGAGGTATTATTAAATAAATGTTAATTACAAGTGACATACCTTCTGACACAAGACCGGGCCGGTCATGATATATCCCATGTCGGTAAAAACACACACACGCACACACATGGTAAAAGAGATGACAGTTGAAGGGAGACTGGAACCGTGGAGGTCTAGGACAAGCCGCTGACAATGGCAGGAAACCGCCAATTCCAATTATTATGTGACGTCACAAGACACAACTAACTAGACTGCCACTACCACCCGAAGTAAATTATAGGACAGTTCCAAATGGATACAGTCAGATTTTTTTATAAATGGCCTTTAAGAAAATACAAACTTATTTTTTGCGGCTGAAATTGATAGTGGTTTAGTATCGTATTATTGTTATTGTAGATGTATTGTTAAAGCTATCAAAAGTGACATCTGCTGATCACGTGACTTGATGTATAGATACGGGAAAATAGATCTAGTAACTTCTTTAGCTGTTAAATAAGGAAGGCCTTTCTGTAAAAACTGAACTGTACGTTGACTAGTTGCTGTGAAGGAAACATTATTACCGACAAGAATGCAACAGAGATAACGTGTCTCCTCTTTAAAATGAAAATACTTAAGAAAATTACTTAAGGTATGTATCGATCCTTAGAATAAAAATCTTTATTATTAATTTTTATCTAATCAATTTTATCCCATTTACTATACACAAAAAATAAAAAAATTCAAAATTTTAAGAAACAAAATATTCAAATATTGCCGCCATTTTTGAATTTTTTAAGATTTATTTTCAATTACTTTTTAATTTATTAAACAAAGTGTCTCTTTCTAAGTCGACGTGTTGTAACATAGGCCAAAAAAAAAAGGATATGTAGGATTTGTTGCTAATATTTCACCTGTATTCCATCACTTTTATAAACCCCTTCCACGTGAGTCTACACTGACAGTGAGATGAAATTGAAGGATTATTTTATGTTTAGAATTTCGGAAACAAAATTTGTTTTGTGTTCTTTGTCTATGTAGAATATAAATAAAAGTGTATTTCTTAATTAATAATTATATTCTAATAATTGAAACAATAATATTGCTGTTTATTTCATTTTTAATTAAACCTTTATTTTTTCGTTCTTGCTATGTGGCCAGATGCTCAAGAGTTTTCAGAGACACGTGAAAAAAGTCCTAAATTTTTTCTTTTTTACTAAAAAAAATCTTATGTTAAATAATCCTATGGCTATTTGGTATACGCAGGTATGTCACTTTCTGGGCATATTGTGTTTATGCCAGGGATATGTCAACAAGTGGGTGTTCTTTAATGTGGCATAAGAAGATATGTCAATTTAACCAAATACATTTATGTTATTTGGGATGGTAATTCCAAACATGTCAAATGCAGCTATAAAGTTATTTGCCAGAAGCAGGTATGTCTGACATACCGTTTTGGCGCTAACATAGTTAGAAATTAAATGATATATCAGACACGTCTGCTTACAAAAGATCTAGGATATATTGACCTTGATTTATATGTTTGACCAGTGGCGCTGTGCAGTTTTAAACTTACACTAAATATCAACTTTTCATTAAATCTGATATTTTGTTATCATAATGTTGGTGACTTTTATTGTTTGTGCAAAATATTTTGTTTTCAATCGTTGGTGGTAAATATTATTGAGTTTTATTAAGTAATTAAATGAATAATGAGTAAAGAGCTAGAACATTACAAATTATCAGCAATGCCAAAAACTATTATGGAGGTAGAAGATAACGTAAATAAGAAGAGGTTAGAAGAAGGTAGGTTTCGTCATCACATTTTATATTGGACATTTTATTTTTATTGGTATTAATTGCTATCAAAATGTGATTTAAAAAAAATTAACATTATATTTTTGTTTATGTGTATTTTTTAAATAATTTAAGATACTATGTTTTTGGCATTATATTACTTTGTAAATTGCTCAGTAGGTCTGCGTAGTTAATATAGACCAAATGACTATTAAGGCAGAGTTTAAAAGTTTAAGTTATCGTAAATGGGGTGAAAAGAAACAACATGGTGAATAGAAACAAAACTTCGGAAAAAAAAAAAAGAATATTAAAAATCTTACTATTAAAATTACATTCCCCCCCCCCCTAGGGTTGCTTATGGTTAATTGTAAGGGAATTGACTTGTTTTTAGGCTGGTAACATTGTTTATGTTGAACAGCTGATTATAGTATTGGACGCCCTTTTCTGTTCATTCATCCATAGAAAAAAACTTTGCATGTGCAGATTTCAATTTGGAAGAGATTTCATAGTATCATAAGTAAGTTTTTTAACTATTCATTGTTTTAATACACCCAGTTGGATTTTTCGATTAAGTTTAAGGTTTTCCATAGTTCTGGTGTTTGTAAAAGAGACTATAATTTTTTAGGTTGTGGGGTGAATATAAACATAGGTAAACATTGTTTCTATTCACCCCATTTATTAATTTATTTTTTCAAAGACAAATCTATCGAGTTATAAAGCCAATATCTATAAGTCTTTCAGTACCTCTGGGTAATTATGATTGTTGCAGGTAGTCAAGATGCCAAGAGAGTATAAATCTAAAACCCAGAAGCCTTACAAAAAACATGATCCGGCAGAAATTTAAGAGAAAGCAGTTGAGGACTTAAAAATAATGTGCTAACATTTAGGAAAGCTGCAGAGAAGTTGGAATACACTATTCGGTTATATATCGCCACTTGAAAATAGGGGGGGGTACCCTGAAAGCTCAAGGAGGACAGACTTCGTTGTCTAAAAGTGAAGAGCAAATTCTTGTAGATAGATTGAAAACTTGTGCAGAATGGGGCTATCCGTAGACATGTTAACACTAAGAATGATTGTAAAGGAGTTTTTAGACAGAAAAAGGAAACAAGTTTTGAGATTTAAAAACAACTTACCAGGAAAATAATTTATCTATTCTTTTTAAAAAAACGTCACAGACAAGATGTATTTATAGAATGTGCCAAAACTTTAAAGAAAAATCGAGCTGCTGTCTCGCACAAAATCATCAATGATTATTTTAACAGGTTGCAAGAAGAGCTTGAGGGGTGCCACCTCAAAACATCGTGAATTTTGACGAGACAAAACTTGTGTGATGACCTGGCAAAAAGAAGGTTATTACCAGACGAGGTTGCAATATCCCGAGAGGCTGATGAATAGCAAAAAGCATCTACCTCTGTAATGTTTAGCGCTGCAGGGGACGGTACGGTTACCTCCATATGTAGTAATAAGGCTCTACCCCATTTACAACTCATGGTCTAAAAATGGGCCTTTAAAAATAACAGATACAATCGTACAAAATCGGGATGGTTTGACAGCTTTTGTTTCGAGGACTGGATTATGACAGTAGCCATCCCTTACTCGAAGAAGCAAACAGGAAAGAAGATATTGATTGGGGGTAATCTCGCATTTGACGCTGGAGGTTATCAGAATGTGTTCTGAAATGACTCCATTTGATTTTTTCTTCCTGCCAACTCAACTCTTTTTACGCAGCCTCTTGACGTAGCTTTTTTTTTTTGACCCTTGAAGATAAATGGCGAAAAATTTTGAGCAATGGAAGAGTGGACCAGGCAGAAATGAGCGGGCTTTGCCAAAAGATAGATTCCTCGGCTTCTTAATCAACTAATGGAGAGCATCACTGAACAGGGGCCAAGCAATGTCCGAGCAGGCTTCAAAAAATGTGGCATTGTGCCTTTTTGGGTAGAGAAACCAGTGTTACAAATGCTTCCTACGCCTCTTGATACTTCTGGGGAGAAAAATGATAGCCAGCGATAGATACGAGTTTTATTGAACTTCTGAAAAATATGAGATATGAAGGAGCAGGTGAATCAACACGAAAAAAGAAAAACAATAATCAATGTTCTTCCTGGGAAAAGTGTTGCTGCACATGAATCAGATTCTTAAAAGTCTTCAGATGAAATGAGTCTGCAAGATTCAGATTCAGTTTCCACCTTCAGAGAGTAATGCTTCTGATAACGACTCCAGTGAAGAAGAGACTGCAGCTAGAAGCCAGATCAGGTCTGTGGCCACACTTCGATCATGAGTCTCTGGAATAGCTGCAAAACCGACTTCAGAAGTCATCGCACATTGTACCCTTTTTGGTAAAAAAAGAAGACATACAGGAAGGGGATTGGCTATTAGTCAAATTTACTCTATACACAAGTAATGCTGAAAGTTCATCTTCAAACAAAAAACCATCTATAAGAAAAGTGAAAAGCACTCACAGAAAATGGAACTTTTGAGGGTGAATTTTACTGTCACAAAAGTTCGAGAGAATTCCAGGACTATTTATGGACTGCCAGATGTTCCAGACATAAGTGAATTTGACTACAGTCAAGTTGGCGGAAAACTTAATCCACCTAAGGAATATAGAAGAGGCCTAAAAAAGTTTGACATTGATATTTGGGTATGATTTGTTAGAGTTTTATCCTATAAATAATTTTTTCTATAAATATTTTTGTTTATAAGGTAAAAATTTGTTTTGAGTCAGTTTTTACATCCATAGAATTATGTACACATACTTGCTGTTTCCAATCACCTTTTTGAAATATAACATCTTATTTTTTATTGGATGTTTCTATTCACCACAATGGCAGGTGAATAGAAACACAGAGTTTTTAAAAATTAAGCCAGATCCTATTTTGAAAAAATAACTCAAATGGAAAGTAAAGAACCAAGACCCAGATTTTCGATTTGGAATATTAAACTTTTTTTCATGACTGATTTTAAATCCTCCCCTCATTTTGGGCCCAAAATCAATATAAGGCGCTCGTCAGCGCTTTGCCCCGCGAACTCGTTAGATAGCTCGCAGTGTAGAAATATTGGCGAACATCGAGCCCAAACATTGGCGACCCTCCTTAGGGGGGGCCCAAAAACCCGTTTGAAAAAGTGCGGGTATATTATAAATGGTATTTTTGCCACTACTACTTACGAATGTGACCCCAAAACCTTGGGTTGTGGGAGGGGAAATGTGGGGGTAAAATAAACGTCTCCAAATCTTTTCTGCTTTCTCGAATGTACGGGGGGCAATAGCCAGAATCCGGAATGACTCCAGATTCTCCGAAGTAAAAAACGCGATGAAAGGACGTGGGGCCCTTGACGGTTGAAATAGCACCGGCACCCCTCGTTCCCCCCAGGGAACAGGACGGGGCGGGGTTTGGCGAGGATTTAGGGATGGATGCCCTCGCCGCCCTTGACCGTCGAAGTAATTGCCAGCCTTAACTCGAGTCAGGAAAATGGGTTCGTCGAATACGGCGAGTCGGGAATTTACCCCAGTTAGCATTTTTGAAAACCCATTGGGGAACTTGTTTGGGGAGGTTTAAAACTGTGAAAGCAAATGGGAAATGATGGCCCCACATGGGTCGGTGAACCCCAAAAGGGAAGTGAGCAGCAATCCGGGGCTACATAGGGCTAACGAGGGCAGAGGTAACCATTAAGGTGGAGAAATGGTCGGGGCCCCGGTGTATTAACCCCGGGTTTTCCCCCGAGACAAGAATATCCTTATATCCCCCGGGGGTTCTGTAAAAAACCCCCACCCCGGGTTATGCGCTTAAGTCCCCAAGATGATTTGGGGGGGGGGGAAAGTTTATAAAGGGGGCCTCTAGAGTCCTTTGGAAAAACTTTTCACCGGGTGGGGGGTAGATGCAGCATAAGGTTACCCCCCAAGGAAGGGGGAGACTCGACAGCAATCATTTGGGATCAGAAAAAATATTAATTTTCTTTTGATTATAGTACTTCGGCAAATTAGCCACACCCCCCTACCCCGATCAAAGAAAGGCTTGTCGGTACGATACACATCGTCCCCACAAAAAGCATGGGGTTGTCAGTTGGTGGGAATGGGTCCCCGCAAACACAAGATGGAAGGTGCGGGGAAGAAATTATTAGTTTTTTTTCCCTTACACGAGCATTAAAACCCCCTAAAATTCCATTGTATAGCGACATAAGTTATTAGTAAGAAATTTATTTTTTTTCCTCGAAAACCCTTTTCACATCCTTTAAAAATAAAAATTTGTTGAGGTCCGTTTTAGGCCCCTCTTGCATTTCCCAAAGTCCTCCTTACTCTCGCTTCGGGAGAGGTTTCGCTTTTTTTTGGAGGGGATGGGGAGCGGTTCTTTTTTGAAGGCTTTAAGGCCTTTGACGTTTTTTTATGAGTTTTTCGGGCGTTCTCTCGTGGTTTTCTTAAAGGGCCCCATGGGATGCCTTAGCGGCCTAAACTGTTCCGAAAATCGTCCCCCCCTCCGGAACCCCAAGGGGGTGTGAGAGGCTAAACAAGGGCCACCCTTGTTTTAGTCCCTTGGGCGGGTTGGGGGGGTTTACCCCGAGGTGGGTCGGGTCCCGGTTCCCCCCGGGGGGGCTCGGGGGGGTTCCTCGGGGAGGTCTCCTCGGTGGTATAGGTGGGGGAGGCCCGTTGTGGCGGTTTTGGCCCATTTAAAAGTTTTGGGCCCCCAGGGTTTGGGCGGAATCAACACAGGTGTCTCGAGAAAACCAATGACTGGGCACGTTCCCTTAGCAAGATTAACTAAGCAATTCAGTTGGGGCAGTTTATTTTTGACTGACAAACCGGGTATAGAAGTCTGAAAAACGGGGGCTTGACTCGTAATTCCTTTTCTGCCGGGGATATAGTCTTCTTTTCAGATTGTACTCCCGGATTTCTTCTCTACCCTTCCCTTTTGGACAGGCCCCAGACCAGGGGGGAAAGCGGGGCCCTTTTCAGTTGACGCAGAACTTTGGAGACTCACCGGGATCGTGAGCCTCCTGTCCGAATCCCCACAGGTTTTGGGCCCTTTCCACGGCATCTACTTCGTTTTGCCCAATTCCCGGTACGAAGCAGCGCCCAGGATTGGGAACGTATGGCCCGATGAGCACAGGAAGCCGCCGAACTCCCTTTTGGGGGGGGGAGTGAAAGGTGAGGATATATGTATCCCTCTTTTTTTCTTGTCCCCTTCTTTTTGGTAATGATACGGGAGACCCGGTGACATGTGAGGGGAAAGCCCTCACAGTATCCTAATATTACCAGCGAGGTTTAAAAAAAAGGACCACTCCCTTTCAAACATTGAGGAACCTGTGAGGGTTTACCTTTACCCGGTTTGAGTCGTATTTCTCACGGGATTTTGGAATGCCATTTTTTTAAGATGTGTGTCAGTCTGTCTGAAACATGATGGTCCATCACGCGTTTCCTTTTTGAGATTCCGATTTCCGCTCCATTATCATTCTTTTGGGCTTCGATTTTGCTGCTCCTTTTTTCATTTTTTTTTGGGGTAAATGGGGTGACCCCGTTTCGGCTTTCACTTTTATTTACACGAATATATCGGAACGGGGGTGGGGCCCCACCATTCCCGGCTTTTATCAAAAAAAGGGGGTGGACGGCCTTCCTTTTCCCCCCTTATCAATATTTCGACCTGCGACGGGGGGCATGAAGGTACCACAGAAATTTCAGTACGGTGCCAGCGGTGACAATGTTTTCGGCCCTGCCCTATTTGGGGACAACCTACACAATCGATCGTGACCCCGGGTGACCAAGTTTTGGGACTCCCCCAATTTTGGCCCCGTTTAAAGCCCCACGGAGGCTCTAAACGACGTAGACATGACAACCTTGCATGAGCTGCCCAGGGGGGCGTGCAACAAGTGGGTGTAGGAAAGTGCCAATTTTTCGTCCCCGGGCCCCCATGAACGCAACCACTTTTCTCAAAGTAGGGTACCCGGGTTTTGTCATCCCTAGGCCCCTTTACAAATATTGCAACCCGGGGCCTTTCATTAGGGGCTCAAGGCAGTGGGTTTTCCCAAAAATAAAAAAGAGAAAGCGGTTAGTTGCCAAAGGGCGTAAGGAAAGGCCAAAGGCCCGGCAGAATAAAGGTGGGGGAAAGGAAGAAAAAAGGGGGGGGTAGTAAGGGGAAGGGGGGAAAAAGTGAAAAAAAAAGGGGGAAAGTGAAGGAAAAAGAAAATTTTTTGAAAGGAAAGATTTTGGGATGGGTTTTTTCCACACGAGGTACGTCCTGCACAGAAGCTCCCCTTTTAGTCGCTTCTTACGACAAGCAGGGTTACTGCGGGACATTCTAAACCCCGTCCCGCAGGGGGGAGGTCAAAAATTGTGTGTAAGAAAATGTTTCAACATCTCATGGCATAAAAAAAAAGCAAAGTTATATAACAATAACAAAGAAACGTTTTTATTGACACCGGTTTGATATGTGAAGCTAGTCGAGAGAAACACGAAACTGCACATAAGAACCAAATCGAAAGAGAGAAAATTGTAAGCAACATAAACAGCTTTTCAAAATTTGAAAGCCACTATACAGGCGCACTTCATCCCAAAAAATATATTTGCAGTCAACTAAATATTACTAAAACGTATGTGAACAAAGACGTTGAAAGGGTTTCAACCCCTCGTCATATAGCAGTATGCATCCATTTTTCATGAATTGGGATACAAATTTAAACACCCAAGTTAAGACACATCAAACAATGTGATATTTCATACATTCAAATAAAATGTTAAAAAATCAACAGAAGAAAAGGAACGGCTTGCATTATGAAAGTAGAACATCTAGATTTTGCATAAGAAGTTTACGATAAAAAAGTCAGCAGACAAATCTTCCGCTTTAAATGATAAGGAGAAAACCACGATAGTATTTGATCTGCAACATTGTTTGCCCACACCCAGTTTTCAACACTAATATACAGTAGCCCATGGCTTTTTTGGTGCTGACTGACAGCTCACAGCAACAGCTGACGGCTTTGAAAAGTAACCAGACCAAATTATACATCATGTAGTGTAGGGACATAAACCCAAATGATCTGCAAAAACATGTGTTTAGCAGCTGTCAGAAGTCAGCTGTGAGCGTCAGTTAGCATCAAAGAACCACGGGGTTACTGTAGTTTACTACAAACTTTAAATTATGGACCTTTAATCCAACAGTTAGGGAATGTACTATAGGAAAAACGCCCCGTTACACGTGGCACAAGGGAGTGGCTGATAGAGGAGCCATGAGATAGTTTCTTGTTTGATGATGCATTTGAAGACCTACATCCACATGTGAAGTATGTTGTTGGTTAATCAGATCATGTCCAGGGCAGAGCAAAAATTAAATTTGGGTTTCTGCCGCATTTTCATTATTTTGTCACAAATCACCCACAAATAGAGATAATTGATCACAAATATTCTCACTCCTGGCCATACAAGGGGTGGAATGTGACACAGTTTACGCAAAAATTGAACGTGATAATAAATGATCCTTATTTAAATAGTATTAAAATAGATTGGTATCAGTTTTCAGAAAAATGTACGGGGGGAAACAATCTTTTGTAGTGTAACCCCCCCCTTATATCACCCAATAAAACAGCCAGGGTTGGGCACAAGAGAGTTTTCTTTATTTAAAAAAAAAAACATAGCAAGAAAGCTTTAAGAGTTAGTGAAACATGAATAGCGTTAGGCGCAGGAATTGAAAACAAAAAATCATTGAACCATAATTTATGGAACATGAAGGACTCCTTCCATGATCTTAAACGGCGACTTAAAATAAACCTTACGATCAGAAGTTAAATTTGACCTTCGTACACATCCTATGTAAGTAATAATAAGGATAGCCAAAAAAGTACTAGTATGTGAAAGGTATTTATAGCCCCACCGCGGTTCTCAACGTTTGAACAAAGGTTTACATATATCTCCCCCACTGTATTGGGCATAATAGAAACAAACAACAAGAATTTAATTTAGCAACAAATGCCACAACTGGCTGCAATTTTTCGTTTAAATATTTTAAAGCCCCATATTAGGAGAAATCTGCCCACTTGGGCCTACATTTAATAAACATCATATAATCTAGCAAAAGTAAAACTATAATTAACTTCCAATAAACAAAAAAGTTGACAATTTAAATGTTTCAAAATCGGCAAAGCAAGTATAGCTACAATATCAATTATGAACCTAAGATGGTGGCGCCCCCAGGTATAAGACCATCTGTGAAGAGAAGAAGCATAAGGTAAACCTTTTAAAACATAAAGAGTTTCTCAATAGATCACATAGTGACGTTAAATAAATTATCATGTCAAGCCGTCCCAAAATATAAATCTGTTCAGTTCATGAATTGGGCAAAGTTCTGTTCGTTTTGTAAAGTGAATCTTCCGCGTGAACATTTCACGAACCGGGCCAAAATGTACATCGACTCTTGCCCTATTTGATGAAATGGAAACTTATTGTACTAACTACTACAAGCTTAAATGAAATTTGTTTTAAAATATTATGTTAAACTAACCCAACCTAACTTAACCTAGCCTTCCAATTAAAAAAAAATTTTTAAGTTAAAATTCACTTAAAGACCAAATTTGTTCTTGGCTTGTTCTTTTCCCGGACGGGACACAACTGCCCAATTCACGAATTATGTAACGATTGGAGCGCCCAGTTCATGAAACTGACAGAAATTTGCCCGATTAATGAACTGGGAAAATTCACGAATGGGGTGTGACACATAAACAGAAAAAAATGCAAGAATCGTTTTGGGTCTAATTGCAAGTGAGGTACGCTGACGCTTGAAAAGGGATCAACAAAAGCGGGAAGAAGCATCCTTAAAATAATTAAAGAATGGATGACTGACAGGGATTGGTGGGTCGTGTTCAAAAGAAAGATATACGGTTTCATTTTTAGAGTAACAACAACAAATATTTGTCGATAGGAGAGCAGCGTTGATAAGCACACAAATGAATTTTTAAAAAATATATTTTCAGCAGAGTATTAGAACCAAATTAATCAGCAAATACCGTTCACTATCCGCTTAGGTGGATGCATAGTATAACGCGCTACTTTCGTGTTGGACTAGACTGCCGTACACGTGAAGATCATGATTCGATCCCGGTCGGGTTGCATTGTAGGGGTTTTTTCCTATGTGGTTTTAAACTTTCCTTTCAAGCAAATGCGAGTGCACTTCCTCTAAATTTAAAAACCTTCAAAATACTTAAAACATTATTGAATTAGTACATAGGCGTATAACTCGAGAAACTTAAATAAAAGATTCTTGGATAGCTCATTGGGTACTAAATAAACCAAAGGTCACGGGTTCGATTCCCGTGTCCAGATATCATTTTTAAATTTAAAGAATATGATTTTTGACACGGCTAAACCACAATCCATCAATATAAAAGCTTAGCTATTTAATCCATCATTAAAAGACAATTTACCAAATTTTTTCTAGTTCCCCCTACTAGCCCTATCAATGAATTCAGAGGTAGGTGGAACCATCAAGGGCCCACAAATATCGCGTTTTTAAAAACCTCACGATGTTTGTTGGGTAAACAAACACGCCCGAATTTAATTGATACTGATGACGGTACGCCGTGTCAGGCGCCGTGACGTCAGATGCGCTCTATTTTCAGACAATCTGGCAAGGTTGCGACGAACTCTGGGGTCTCTTCGATTTCACGAACATGCACTTATATTAAAATAAAACGAAGTCATTGAAAAACCCAGGGCAATAACACATACACGTGTTATTTTTATTGGTGCGTTTTTGACACACATTTAAATGATGAGGTTAGATGTGCGACTGGAAAAGGAGTCTAGGTTTCAACTCGATTGGGTAGTATTGATTTTATTACTGTATTAAGGCTTATCTATCTTCAAAAAATGTTACGTTTTTTTTTAAAATCACTTTTATTATTATTTTTTAGGGTTTATATGCCCGCTGACACAATGGGGTCATTAGGCCCTTTAAAAACCTTTATTATTTATATATAGAAAAATCTTAATAGGGGAAATTTTATTATTATATTATTATTATTATTATTATGGTTTAAAGGCCCATTTACACATCGAGGTCATTAGGGCCTTGAAATTATTAAAAACATAATAAAATCCCCATAGGGAAAGAGATAAAACATTCACATCTGAGACACTCCATAGGAGTGCTCAAATGGCCATGGTATAAATTAAGTTATACACTGCTAAAAAAAACAAAAAGTGTATCACTCCAATAAAAAAAACAAACAAACATATTAAAATATAACACGTTAAAAGGGACACATGTTAAAATTAAATACGTTAAAAGACAAAAACATTTTAAAATTTGTAATAAAACTGTTAAAAAGATCTAAATATAAGATAATATCCAAAAGACCCCCTTTATAAAAGTGACTCAAATGGCCTTAAAAAGATCCGCCTGGCTTTAAAACGGAGTAAACAAATAACCCACCGCACTATCGCGTAATAAAAAAGGTAAGTCATTTTTTAAAAATCAAGAGCCAGACGGATAGGGGCTATTTGCGACACTCCACCAAAATGTGATGCACACTAAGGGGAGTAACACAAAACTCATACACTGGAGGTGGATCCCCTCTCAGTAAAAAACTATGGGTCAATGAAGTATCCCCGACGCGGAGTCTCGTCACTATGACCTCCTCTCTTCTAGACTTTCGTATAGAAAAGGGCCACCCGCAACACCCCGTCCCTGATGGACCGCAGCTTGTTCTGAGCAGGGGTCGAGCCCCACTGCTCGTGCCAGGTGCGTACACTCCACGCCGAACATAACCCTTTAGATCTAAAAACATGATACCAAGCCCCGCCTCCGGAGGCAGGTGTGCTGCCTACTTGGCTGCCTGGTCCACCAGTTCTGGAAAAGGCGAGCCGGGTGCTTAATGAAAAATTTTAAAAAATTTGCTCATGTATCATTTGCACGATGTTTCCCAGGATAAGAGTGGACAATGCTAACAGAGCACTCAGGGAATCCGTGCGGGATGAGGACAGAAAGGTGTCTACTTCGGTAAAACAAAACACAAAGATTAAAAATGGCATATAATTCAGCCGTAAAAACACTGGATTCATTAGGTAAACCAAATTTAAAATGATCCTTCCACAACAAAAGCACATCCCCGGAGGCTCCAATTTAGAGCCATCAGTGACATGCGCTCAAATCCGTGAAAGGAGTGGAGAGGAGCTCATTAAAGGTCCTCTCATATACAAAGTTGGGGTGGTCGCTTTAGGGAACTTGGCAAATCAAAAGGGCATTTCGGAGGGCGATTTTCCCAGGGAAAAAACTCGACCTGGGTGATGTGGGGATGCCTTTGGCAAGACTATCCACACGTGTCGAAAACCGATAGCATCCGGATCCCAACCGGCTTGTACTACGCCATTTTAATTTCATACAAAAACCACGGTTAAGGGGATGAAACACAGGGCGGTAGCAACTTTTTTGCATGAAATTTGCAGTTTCGACACGTAAGATGCCAGAGATAAGACCGCCGGTAAGAAAAGGGGGCTCCCCGGCGTGGGCACAGATGCTGAGGGACTGGACTGGTACGAAAAGCCCCAAAGTGCCAGTCGAATGCCAGCGTGGTGGACGCTATCGAGCATCTTTAAACGTCGAGGGTCTAGGGGAAACCATATACAAAACTGCCGTAATCGGTTTTGAACTCACCAAGGCTCTATAGAGGCGCATCAGGTTTCCCTATCAGCACCCCAAAGAGCGACCACTACAATTTTAAGTAAATTCAAAGCTTTAACACCCCCTCGCTTTCAGGTCTTTGATGTGGGGGATCCAAGTTATTTTAAAATCGAATAAAAGTCCCAGGAACCTTAGGGTTTCTCGAGACAGGTAAAAAAACGTTGTTCATTAAAATATTGGGGGGCTGCTGAAATTCCGCTAATCTAAGAAGTGGAACACGTCGTCTTGGCCGCAGAGAACGAAAGCTTACGAGATCCCACAACCATAGATTTTTTACAGCGAGTTGTATCTGTCGTTCAGCCCTGTGGAAACTTGATGAACTGCAATAAATTTCGTAGTCATCCAAAAAAAGGGCATGAACGAACAGGTAAGCGCACGTTGTCTACAATGCTATTTATCGCAATAGCGAACAACGTGCAGCTCAAAAGAACTGCCCAGGCACCCCATTTTCTTGAATAAAATCATCGGTAAAAGTTTTTGTTTAACCTTACCCGGAATTGTCTATTGACTAAAATTTAGCTACAAAAATAGGGGCTCCCCGAACCCCAATTAAAAAGGTTTTTTTTTAAAATGCCGTAACGCCATGTAGTATCGTACGCCTTCTCCAAATCAAAGAAAACCACCAAAAGATGCTGTTTATGGGGAAAGGAGTTACGAAAAGCAGTCTCAAGACGGACGAGATGATCAAACCCTGGATCGGCTACGGCAAAAACCACATTGAATATTTGGATAGCAGTTGGCGGGATTCTAAACACCCTATAAGTCGTTTATTTATCATTTTTCTAATCTTTTGCATTTCACAGCTAGTTAAGGCTATCGGTCTATAATTAGTTGGCTCTAATTTTTCCTTGCCGCTTTTATATAATTTGGGATAAAAGGTTGCTTGCCTCCACAGTGTGGGAATTGACGAGATTCCCAAACACAATTGTAGAGGTCTAAGAGGAACGCCTGTCCAAAGAGGGACAGTTGGCGCCAACATTTCTAATGGATATCATCCGGCCAGAAGTTGTATTGGGCCCGCCCGGGACAGGGCATAGTAAGTTCCTCTTTAGTAAAGGGGAGTTTATAATCCTCCCCCGACTTTTTGGGCCCAAAAAAAAAAAAGTAAGGCGCTCGATGCTGCGCTTATGCACCGCGAATTCGTTAGAGGAGCTCGGCAGTGCTAGAAATAAGCGGCGAACATCGAGCCCATGGGGAAGAGACAATGAACCGTTTGACGTTAAAGTGCGGGGTATTCGACGGTTAGAAATAGCCAGCCGGCACTCCTCGTTCCACCAGGAACAGGACGGTGGCGCAGGTTTTGGCGAGTATTTAGGGATGGATTTCCCTCGCCGCGCTATGACCGTCGAAGTAAATTGCCCAGCCTTAACATCGACGTCAGGAGAATGGGGTTCGTTGAATACGGCGAGCTCGCGGAATTTATCCAGTTAGCACGTTTTAGAACCCCTTGGGGGAACCTTGCTGTACTGGGAGGGTCTTTTAAATTTTGGAAGCACAATGGGAAAGTGATCGCTGCCACATAGGTCCGAGTGAACCTCCCAAAGGAAGTGAGCAGCAATCCCCGGGGCTACATAGGGCTAAGTCGATGGCAGAGGGTACACCATTAAAGGTTGGAGGATGTGTCTGGGTCCCGGTGTTCATTAACACCAGGTTTCCCGAGACAAGAATATCCTCTACCATCCCCGCGGGTGTCTGTAAAATTAGACCCCCACACCAGGTTATGCGCATAAAGTCCCCAAGATGTAAAGGGGCGGGAAGTTGTATAAAGAGGGCCTCTAGATTCCTCTTGGAAACACGTTCACCTGGTTTGGGGGGTAAATGCAGCATACGGTTACCTCCATAGGAAGGGAGGCTCTGACAGCAATCACTGGGAGGATCAGAGGGCAATATTTATAAACTTATGATATATGTTGCTACGTGCGAATATAGCCACACTCCGCTAGCCCCAAACAAAGAGTGGCTTGTCGGTAGTAATACATCGTACCCACGAAGCATCGGTTGTCAGTTGGGCGGAAGTGGGTTTCCTGCAAACACAAGATGGGAGGATCAGGGAAGAAATTAGTAGTTTAATTCCTCTACACGAGCATAGAAACCCTACAATCCATGTGTAGCGACATTATTAATTAAAATATAATTTTTTTAATTTTCCTCACAATCCCTAACACTTCTTTTAAAAATAAAATTTATTGGGACTTTTTAGGTCCTCTTGATTTTCCCAATCTCTCTTGGGCCTCCGCTTCAGGGGAGACTTTGGTTTGGGCTGTAGAGACTGGAGGGGTCCTTACGGAAGGCTTTGTTAAAGCCCCGACGCTTTTTTAGAATAATTTTCGGCGTCCCTCGTGGTCCTTTCCCAGGCACCAGTGGGACTCGCCTTGGGACACACCTGTACCACCCTCATCCCGACTCGGAGTTCTGAGGGGGGTTAGCGTCGACAACGGTCGGGACTGGTTTAGGACCCGAGGAAAGGAACGGGGTATTCTCGAGTGGGATTGGCGGGTTCCTCGAGGAGGGCCTGGGGGTTTAAAATTGGTGGAGGCACTTCGGCGGGGTGTCGCCCCTTGTACTATTTTTGGGGACCACCATAGATGGTGCTGGTTTGTCTTTGAGTGTTCGAGTAGAGACGAGTGGCACAGTCATGTAGGCGTATCGGCAATATTAACTGCGCAATGGCAGTTGGGGCAATTTATGTTCTGGCTTACAATTTGACTATAAATGTCTGGGGAATACCGGAGCTTGACTGGTACATATTCCTTGCGTGCCGTGCATAAGGGATCTTCTTTTCACATTGGATCTCCAGGACTGTTTTTCTCCACCTTCCATTTCGGACAGGTCCGAGACCAGCAGAATGCGGACCCTTGCAGTTTGATGCAGAACTTAGGGGACTCACACGGTGTAACGTGAGCCTCCAGTCCCAATCCGCACAGGTTGGCCTTCCACGGCATCTCCCGCTTCGTATGTCCAAATTCCTGGCACTGAAAGCAGCGCTGGGGATTGGGAACGTATGGCCTGACTCTGAGCACATGGAAGCCTGCTCGAACCTCCTTTGGAAGGGTAGGTGTCGCAAAGTGAGGATATACGTGTCTTTTTTTTATCTTGTCGTTCTCTTGGTGACAATACGGTACACTTTGGTGACATGCTGGGGAAAGCTCCCCACAGAAACTCCTCAATGCCTACGCAGTCGAGGTCATAAACAAGTGACCACTCCCTTTTCATACATTGAGGAACCTGTGAGGTTCACCTTCCCTCGGTATATTTGCCTTATTACTCAACGGTATTTCGGAGATCGCCATAATATTTGAAAGGGTTGTGTGTCGGTCATAGTCTGAATCATAATGGTGCCATCACGCAGTTTCCTTATTAAAAAAGTCAGATTTTGCTGCTCCATTTATCATTCTTTCGAGGATAAATGGGCTGACACGTTTCAGATCTTCACTTTCTCTTTTCGAGACATCACCAGGAAGCGGGGTGGGGCCTCACCACTTCCTGGCTTTTTATCAAAACAGGGCTGACGGCCTTACCGTTTTTCCCCTCTTACATTAATACGGCCCCGTGAGTGGCGGGCAGTAAGATGCCAGCAGAACTGGCAGTACGGGGCCAGCGGACAGTAAGGTGTCAGCTGTGACCCAAAGGGGCTCAGTCATGAGTTTGGGAGGACAACCTGCAAAAGTACTCGGATCGTAGACCCAGGTTGATCCAGTTGGTTCTACCACATAGGCCCTGTTAACTCTTCCGGCGAGCGGCTCCTAACGACGCTAGACATTTCCAACCTTCATATGGGCATTGCCGGAAGAGAGGTCACCGCAGCAAGTGTATGCAGGAAATTGCTAATTTTACGTCCGGAACCCTCATGAACGCAACCGGTCTTTTTTCAAGGTAGGGTACCGGTTGTCATCCCCAAGGCCCCGTCTTTCCAAGATATTACAACCGGCGCACTTTCACTCAGGAGTTCAAAACAGTGGTATCCAAAATTAACCAAAGGAGACCGTGTTAGATGCCAAGGTCGTCAACAGAGGGGCCAAAGGTCTCTGTGCAGGATTTAAAAGGCAGGGGAAGGGAAGAAAGAAGGAAGGAAGAAGAAAATGAAGGGAAGGAAGAAAAAAAAGAAAAAAAAGCAAGTGAAAGGAAAGATGTAGGATAGGGTTTTTCCTGCACGAGGTTTCATCCGTCACAGATGCCTCCCCTTTTAGTCGCCTCTTACGACAAGCAGGGGTTATGCGGGACCCTTCTAAACCCCGTCCGCAGGGGGGGAGAGAGGGAAAAAAAGGCGAAAAAGGGGAGATATAGGAAAGGTTTGTCCTGCATGAGGTACGTCTTGCACAGAAAGCCTCCCTTTTAGTCGCTGCTTACGACAAGCAGGGGTTACTGCAGGACTATTCTAAACCCCGACCCGCAGGGTGGAATTGTATTTAGAGAAAGCATCGATTGATCAAAAGACGACGACATAGGCCAAGTGATGCTCTACTTACTACAGGCTCATGTGCCTTTCTCTATTAGAAAATTCTATCATGGCCAACTGAAAATAAAGGTGATAGATAATAACTGGTTCATTGATGTTGGTGACAGTGGAATCTAATATATATATTTGACATAACAACAGAAATAAATTGATTTGTTTTAGAGTATTATTTTAGTTTATGAAAGTGCTCATGTCCACATCTTTATTATTTTTTTTCCTGTAACCAGACAATTTTCTGATACCAACTCAAACATTTTACTATCTTTAAGGCAGTCGTTTTTTATTTTATGCTTGGCATTTACACACGCCACCTCACTTTTTCCTGTAGCTAGTTTTTTTCTATCTCCTGAAAGATTATAATTTTGGACATGGACTTGTCTAAAATGACTGATTCAATCATTGTGAGACACAATTATTTTTGTAGTTTATTCATCCTACAACGTAATCGAATTCTCTCGCATGCGCGTAATCATGGACCAACTTTTTCTAAAGCCATGCGGTAGAGGGTGAAAATAAATCAAATGTGTACTTGAGAATTAAAATCAGTATGCTCAACAAGAGGCAAATGTGAGAGATTCACAGTAGCATTAACTGGAAGAAAAGTTTTATTTTAACTATATAAACATAAGTTGCGTATTTTTTAGTTAATACATCAAAATTCCAAAAATATTATCAAATTCCCTGAATTTTTCCTATTTTGCAGGTTACTGGGCACCTTGATAAGGGTTTGGACCTCTCACAATAAATTATTGTTCATAAAAGGAGTAATTATTAACTTTTAGAACATTTGAAGTAAAACTTCATAATAATTCTATTAGATAGGATAGATGTCAAATTAAAAGATATAAAGATAGAAATAATTACTAAAACAAATATAAACAATTATGAAATATGTTAAATTGCATGCACATGCTTAGTATGTCGTAAAGCTAATGTAAATTAACGGGAGGCCATATTGGGTTTTAATGCTAATGTCAGTTTATTTAGGTTCAATTGTTTAGTTTATTTCCTAACCTGGGCGGTACCGACCCCCAGGGGACGATTTTAGTTTTCAATGGGGCGGTAAATTTTAAGGGGGCATTTAGTTTTATATGAATATTACAGCAATAATTTTATGTTAGTAAAAACAGGCGATGAAATATTTAACAAAGTGGTATTAAGTTTATTTCACGTATTTAGTGGAAAAGGGTTTAAAGTCGTCGTGCAGCAACTACTAGCGGAAGCTAGTAATAAACTCCAAATATGTGAAAGAGGTGCTTTGAGATGAAGACTAGAATACATTTAAGCAGACATCGCTATTTTGGGTTTGGAATCTCATCAAGCTCAAGGCAATCATTGATCAAGTTAAAAATCTATTATTATATTATACAATACTTCGGTTACTTTTGTTTGATAGTTAAAAATAAAAATTATATATTATTTGTCTTTGTTTTAAAAAAAATAAATATTGTTTGACTTTAATGTTTTAGTAAAATTTTTTATTTTATTTTACCTGGGTTCTTATATTTTCACTAGAAGAACTTGAAGGAAATTAATCAATCCGTCAAATTTACTTAGAGTTTACATGTTCATAATAATTAGCTTAGTTAGAAATAACTAAATATGAATGTACAATATGTAACATGAATTTAATGTTATTATATCAACGCTGATCTAAGCATACTCATTAAACTTAAATTTATGGGAGGGATCGGTACCTAACATCCAATTCTCGGAAGTCGGGGACTAGTCTAAAAAAGTTGGGAGCCACTGGTTTAGTTAATAAACTTATTTCAAAAGCAAATTAAATAAATATATTAGAAATAAATTTTGTCTCTTTTGTTAAATAATTAATTATGCGCGTAGTCCGCATCTGTGGGGAGAAGTAGTCTCCTACAGTCTGGTTTGGCCAGTGATGGGGAGGTCGAGGTTCAACTCCCAAACCAGGTTTCACGGGGTTTTTTTCCCCTATTAATAACCCTACTGTCTTACCCTAAGCGCCAATGCGGGTGTGACTCCCTTTTTAAGTTCCGGCCTACCTTCTACTTCAACCTACACCATAGCCAGGATGTTAAGGGGACAAGCTATATGTTTAAGGAACCTATATTAGATCCCAAACGGCGCCTAAAATAATACTTTGAATATGTGAGTTTATCAAACAATACAAATAGCTGTCGGGCGTTTTAAGTGTTAAGGGTGTTATATGGGGAGCACGGAAAGCGTTGCAGCTGTTTTCTAAAGACTGGATTAGTTACGAAGTGGTTTGATATTTATTAAAATGGTTTTCAACAAAAAGTCTGGTAGTTTATATATAACCTTAAAAAAACAATTCCACATTTGCTTCAAATTTTATATTGTGACCCTAACAAAAATTACTTTATTTGATATAGGATGGCTAGTTCTAAGTCGTTTTTTTTAATCCAGAAAATAAA
>JBCFYV010000037.1:0-152584 GCA_039000515.1 Timema cristinae
AACCTTGACGGGGCGAAAAAAATAAACATTCTACAGATCCCCCCCCAAAGGGGGGAATTTTTCCCTGGATTTTTTTGAGCATTAAGTATTTTTCAAAAAAATTCACGGTCCTCATAATTGTTTTCAATATTACTTATAATTAAAAGAAAAGAAATTTTTTCGGAAAAATATCGATGAAAACTTAAATTTATTAAAATAAAACTTATTTTTGCTTTATAAGTGGGCTAAAGGGAAAATGAAATTTTTTCTAAAACCATTTTTTTTTCATTTTACATTGGGTAAAATCACAGTCATAGCAGTTACAATTTAAAAATTTAACGTTTAGAGTGTGTGTGTTACACCTTAACGGGACACCTATAGTTTTTAATTAAAACCAATAAAGCAATGAAACTGATTGAAGTATTAATATTCTACTTTTTCCCTCTTTCAACGCATATTCTACAGCTCAAATAAATATTTTTTTGATAAAGTTATATTAACAACCATGTGTAATCAATAAATCTTAGCATTTCTACATGGCTTTTTTTTTTCATCCGGCATTGTTCCCCACGTGTAAAAACATCCCCTTCCTGTTTTTGACTCCCAAATTTTCCAACCAAAAATTTTATGGGATTTTTTTAATCATAATAACATTTTCTTACTATTATCCTATTGAAAAACCAAGTTTTAATAAATTTTTTTTAAAATCTGAACCCTTTTCCTAACCCAAGACCTAACAAGTAGGGTCCAAAAAAAATAAAGATAAAAAAAACGGAATGGAATGAGTTGTGGGGAGTGATAAAAAATATTGAAAATCTGAGTACAACAACTGTACCCAGAACACGCAACCCAATCAGGTTGCGGACTAGACCCGACGGTCAGCCTCAACAAGGGTTAATATACACTGAACGACCCACCAAAAACAAAAACATCTTAAAATTGGGGAAGTTAGAAAACCTAAGGATATATAAGAAATAAGAAAATAGCATAGTTCGAGAAGTCAACAGAATTTTATCATTTATTAAAATAATGAATTAAATATTTGCAACATGTCAAATAAGATATAAGTCTTTATTTGAATTGATAATGTACAAAAATCGTGCTCATCATGATACAATAGTTTAGCTTGAAGAAAGCAACAAAATATATTAACCCATTTATTACCAGAACTATTTTTTTTAGTTAAATTCTTAATATTCATTTGTATGGTTATAATAGGATATAATAACAATAATATAAACTTGGGAATATTTTGTATGGCGCCATTTTGAAATAATGAAAATGCCCCATTAATGGGCGATGGATAGAGATGTAAAGGTTATTAATGAATTTTAAAGGTGTATAAAATAATTGAAAAAAAAATAATTTTATTAAATTAATAATTAAAACACTACTACAAAATGATTATTTACTATTACAATTTAATTTTGGTCATATTGAGTAGGAAAAATAGAATATTTTTTGCTTGATTAGCAGTTTTTTCAGCGAGAATGAAACATCTCCGAACAATGTACACTACGTCGAGATTGAAAGGTAGCAACTTCTAACTCACCGAGCCCGCGAGGTATGCATAGCTCCACACATGACTGCAGAATAGTTGCCTAGCTACCCCAACGCCTAAGTTAGAGAAGGCCTAAGCCTTTAATTATTTCTTGACTTTTGGGAAGGGAGGGATGGGAGGGGTTATTACTTTTAGCGATGCCCGAAGGGTTTGATTTACTAAATTAATTTTATTTTAAATTGTTCTGATAGTGATAAAATCAATAATTATTGTTTACATACTAAGTTAATTAATTATTTTTGCTATCATTAACATACGCTGGTATTTTTTTTAGTTTTTTTTAAAAGTGAAACCACTCAAACGTTATTTTTGGGGATTTTTTGCCCACAAAGGGTTTTGGTTTTTCATGTAACATAAAGCAAGTCTCCCCTTTTCCAGAATCTATATTAGTTTATAACAATTATAATTTTATAATGATTAATTTTTTATATTACTCCCATGTAATTGTAAAAACAGAATTTAAATCAAAAAGGTTTTTTTTAAATTTTTTTGTAAGAAGGGAGGTTTTAAAAAAATTTTAATTTTTAAAGGGAACAATCCAATTTAAAATATTTTATTAATTCCTTTTCGAAAAAATAACAATGATAAAATCTCAAACCATTGCAAAAATAAAAAACAAAAAGTGAGGGAATTTGTATCTTCAAAATAATTAAGACTGTGATAACTTTTGGGAGCATATTCAATTCCATATTTATTTAATGTTACCCTGCGGCTAAATATAAACTATTATAAAACGCTTTAATAATTAATAATTTGGTATAGAAAAGGTGTGGTTTAAAAATAAATTCGTTGATATTATCATTTTAAATAAATTTATTTATAATGTTTTTTAAAAATGATTAATTTGTCAAATTTTTACTAAACAATCCCGGAAAAATAAAAAAATAAAAATGGACATTCGTAGGCAATAATAATACAATATCAGAGTGAGGGTTTAATAAAAATTGAAAAAACAAGAATAAATATTGTTTTGTTTTACGGCTTAAAACCCCTTTACATAATATTCGTTTTTTGAAGTAAAGGGTAAAAATATATTCAAGTAAAAAAAAGGGGGTTTTCCCTACTATATTTAATAATACTGTCTATAGCCAAGGGTATCTTTAATAAAAACAAAAAGGGGGGGTCATTTATTTCTTCTTTAAATGCTCCTAAGAGGATTTTGCATACATAGTCAGGGTTTGATTTTTATTAAAGATATAGACCGATATTAAACTCGACTTTTAACCAATTGCGTGCCTTTTACTTTTTGATGGATCAATAACCAGCAGGGCTAGGAAATTGGTTATTAAAGTTTTTCGGTGGAGTCTCGGTGAAAGGCCCCCGAATGTTGAAACATTTTTGGAACAAAAACTATAAGTGTGAGTTTGATTATTCTTATGTATTTAAAGGCATTTTTTTGGGATAGTAATTATAATTGGGTATTGGTGTGAGTTCCCGGTTAATGCTAGTTGATATGTGGATAACTAGAAACTACACAATTACTGTGGTGTATTTTTATTTTTACTTAGGGGATTTAAAAAGGAAATTTTTTTATAGTAAAATTTTAATTGGGTGTAGGTGGTGAGTCCGGTGAAGTGCTAGCTAGATATGTGTTTTTTACTATGAAACCACATTAACTGGTGTAGATTTTGTGATTATTATGTAGGGTTATAAGGCCGAAGCATTTTTTAGAATATAATTATAATTTGCACGATTTGTTGGGGAGTACAGTGAAGTGCCAGCCGATATATTTGTATAGACCATGGAACAACTTAACCGATTTAAATGTAGTTTTTTATGTAGAAAATTGAGACCGAAGCTAAATTTAGCATGATTAATCATGTTTTTGTTTGAACTCGTGAACGACCACTGATACTTGGTCAACATACTTTGATTCCGTATTTTTAATTTATATCCTGTAGATGACAACCGGGAAATTGGTAGTATGAATAACTTAGTTTGGGGTTCTGGAGCCTGTTAAAGTTTTCTCGGATGGAATGTTTGAGTATGATTTAATCTAGATATTTATCCCACATAACGAAATTTCAGTTAATCAGTTGTTTCCACAAGTCAGGTGACGGAGGATTGTGAAAATAACGCGAGGTGTCAAGGTTTAACATTAGTTTAATCATTGTTTTGGCTGCAGTCTCTGGAAATACTGACTGAGCCTACTATAATGGATTTTGTGGATACACTAGAAGGTGAAATTCCGATCTGCCGTGAAGGGATAGTAAAAACCAGAGTGAACTAAGAAAATATTTGAGAAGAACAATACTATTACCTATTCAACCATATTACAACTAAATTACTGGGATAGTTATTAAGACGATACAAATTCAAAGGATATTTAACACATTTGCTTGGCGAATTTCGTAACAATTTAGGAAAACTGTATCAATATTCCCTGCCAGGACTATGAACCCTGTTTCACCGCCATCACTGAAAATGGATCAAACGATATTTTTGATGTCCGCATGAATACCGAAGTAAAAATATAAATTATTTACCGTTTTCCTAGAATATTTATTTTACTACTTTTAATTTTGTTTAATATAAATATCAAATATTTTAATTTTGTGGGGGTGGTTTCGAGCAGATAACACACTGGTCGATCTTGAATGCTAGTAATGAACTGGGGGCGTTTCCTTCTTGTAATGTCATCAATTAGTTTTTACCTCACGGAGATAGATCAACAACTCTCAAAACGCCCCGGATGGCGAATTAGCTAACACGCAGCTACTGGTTTATTCGACTGCAATATGTGGATGGCACGTGCGTAGAACGAGCGGAGTCTCGCTCGTGTGAACTCGGGTAGTTTTTACTAAGTGTTAGTGGAAAGCAGGGCAGCTAGCGCTCTACGAAATGTTGTTTCCTTCCTCTAACTTCAACCTTTCCAATTCCATACCCATTAGAGTTAATTAGTACTTATGGCGACATGAGGAGTGCGCCGGGCGCGCGGCGTGAGTAGTTCGACGCGTGCAAAAAACAAAACATAAAAATCCTACCTCAATTAAATCGCTATAAACACGTCTTCTCTTGTCCTAATTGATTTAATATTTGACTATATTAAGGTACTAAGATACAGTGAAGTTTTCTATCGCGCTTGCCGGCACAGAAGATGACGGAAAATATGAGCTGTGTCTGTGTGTGCTAGCTGGCCGTGAAGGTCCGCTATAGCGTAGAGTAGTTAATGGCGCTTGTCTAAAAGGAGTGGATCACATTATTCCACTTGCATCAATAGTGCACTAGCAAAATACCGACAGTTTTTCTAAAGCAGTTAACATTCATTACATCATGATAAACTTTATGTGTTGCTGTAGGCCGCGAGCGGCGGTGAGCGTGAGGAGCCCATCCGGATATAATTCAGAACATATAAATGATGGTTATTTGTAGTCTGCATTACTACTTATATGTTAAAAGCCTCATCCTCCTCAAATAAATATTGTTACCATTAGTAGTATTATTATTATTAAATTATATTATTATAAATAGATTCTAAGCCAAGAATACTAAAGAGCATGATTTAACCAGATTTATTAACAGTAGATAGTGCGACAGATAGCTATATCGATTATTATCCTATGTTTTAGCTGAGTTGAGGGACACAAGGTTCGATTCTACACCGTGTGTAACTTTAAAATTTTAAAGAAACATAGCGTTTTTCTTATAACCTGGATAAGCAAATTGAAGGGATGTTGAGTCATTTCAAGTTTTAAGATAGTATCAAAGAGTGTGCTGAGTGAGAGAAGCCACAGCTTGAGAGCAGAAAATGCATGTCAGATACCACAAACTAAATTTTTAAAATGAAACCTTAGATGCTACATTGTCCTCTCTAATGAATCGGGGAGCGAGGGCGACGAGAGCTGGAGAGTGCGCGCGCGCGAATACTCAAACTTAATGTCGTACTGAACTTATATTAAATATTACTTTAGCTTAAACTAGGAATCAAAATGATTACAAAACAACTGTCTGCAATATCTCTATGACTTAATAATCTGCGTTGTTTGCTTTTTTCAGTTCTGAAGAGCATCGAGATATTTTAAGGCAAGAAGTGAAATTATAAGTTGTGCACTTGTTGCCAGGTTATTGTGTATTTCGTGCTAGCTCACCATCCTCTTTTCTCGTTTATGTTGTATCAGCTCCGCGAAAGTTGTCGGCAGGCGGTAAGCATGAGTAAAATAACCGAGTGGGAGAATATAATATTATAAAGTGTTCGAAAAATATTATTTGCATAGAATAAAATCATTTTAACACTAATAAAACATTTGTTTTACAAATCCTTTTTTTTAGTGTTTTCCTATCATTTTTAATATATTCCGGTGGAGGAATGAAACTATTTTTTTTAATAAAATGAAAAGTAGTATGCATACAAAATTTAAAGATTTTTATATTATATATATAATACATCTCCTCGAATATAAATATTTAATATATTTGAAGGACCCACACGGTAAAAGCTTGGAAAAAAATACCTTTCATAATTTTGGTAAAATAATAATAATAAAACGATACCTTTTTTTTAATGACTGACAAATTCCGTTTTCTCTTTTTTCAAAATCGCTACCAACCCATTTCATGCGGTGGCGGGGAGGGCGTCGTGGAGAGCACGGAGTGCAGGGAGATGGAGGCGCGCCAAGTCTTGAACTTAATGGTCTATCTTCCAAATTTGAGATCTTTGGGGACCATGTAAAAAGAGATATATCTTGATTTTTTCTTAAGAGTTCCAATTCTTAGTACGGGTAACCTGCGCGGGGCCAAAAAATGATTGTGACTTTGGATTTAACGTTATTATTTTATATTTTTTATTATTCTAATCATAATTTGTAAGATAATATACTAATTGATTATAGTTTCAAGAAAATTGTATACCAACAATGTTTTTTATTCTCCATAAGGTTGTATTTGTTGTTCAAGAAATATTTTAAAATATTTATTTGTAAGTAATGACTGAGTTAAAACATTAGATTACACGTTCTAAGATTATAGTAATTAATTTTCGTCCACAATCTTTATTTATAATCAGATATATATGGGTACAATTTTAACAGTGTAAGCCCTCCATCATTCAATAAGTAGTAAAATGACAATATGTTATAAAATTATATTGTGTCGAAAAAATTTACGAAAAGAATGGAGAGAAAACACGAAGACGAGAGAGAGAGCGCGGCGCAGTAGGGGGAGTGCAGCGAGCGAGAGGTAACGGCGAGAGCGTAGTAGCGTACGACCAACCGGCGGCGCACGAGGACGTAGAGCAGATTTATCTGACGTTACTTAAAAATATACGTAGCACAACTTCATTCGTAGGGGAGTTAAGTCGTCGTCCCCAGTCGATTGTTGACTGGAAAAAGGAACGGCCAGGTGGTGAGGAGTTATGTAGGGTTAACGAATACGATTCCCTCAGAATTGGAATTCTCTCGCTATCGCTCATAGAAATTCACGTTTGATGATATTATCACACGGTCATAAAGTGCATGTTAAATACCCTCACGATAAATAAAAGAAATAGACCATTAGTTATAAATAGGGGGGGGGGGGGGGACCTATACTAAGGCTTTCTCACAGAGTAATAACTTATAGGCGCAAAGGCGTTTTGTTGTAGCAAGTTTTGTATATTAGTATACTATTTATCAAAAAATAAATGTTCACTTTGTTGGCGTGTTATTTAACGTCTGGTCATTACAAATAACTATGAGTGTAATCAGATAATGTAGCCATGTTAGCAAACTTACCTTGCATGTGATTAGGTTTGATTTTGATTATAGTGGGAATTAATTAATAAAAAACCGCCTTAAGTACACTATACCGGGGTTTCACCCTCACCCAGGCTCTAGCCTTGAAACGTTTGAGGAGCGTTGAAGGGCGAACGAGTGGGGACTTTGGCGTAGCGAGATTAAGCTGAGCCGAGTCATAATCTTACTCATTCAAACACTTGAAGAAGGAGCCTGTATGTCAAGTAGGGCAGAGATGAACAACACACGACAACTAATGCACTCAAAGCCTTGTTTAAGTTCCTCCCTGAATCCACCATAGATCAAATATAATATATTTACACCAGAAAACAAATAAATAGATCAGTGATTTCGGTCAACTTCACTGTGGATCAAATTTTAATAACTTTGTTACATCCACTATCCAATCTCCAAATTATCCTTTTTTTTTACTCTCTCCGAAGGGGGAAAGTCGCAGTAGTCAGGTAGAGGTTTAAGTTCGTGATATAGCTTATACGACACAATGCGAACAGCGTTGAACGTAAGTCTTGGGTATGACATATATAGTGTTGGCTACCCCTGAACCCCTAATGTTTGAAATTAAAAAAAAAAAAAACTTGCTCTACTCACGAATCTCACAAATCTCTAGGCTTGTAACGCAAAAAGTAGCAAACATGATTAAGGATACTAATCTCGAGATAGTCTGAGTTAACTTTTTCGTTTCGAAGATTTTCAATCTGCATCACTGCAAATACCTTGACGTGCCAAAGGATTAAAATTGGAAGGGATGCCACAATCCGCCCATTCTACAAATATACCTAGAACAGAAAGTAAAAAACTATTATTGAATTGGAGTGCAATCATGAAGTTCGATTTGTTTGGATTTTTATGCTTCAGTGGTCATCTTTCCATTTGGGAGTGCATTTAAGTTTATTGTCTTAAAAAAAGTGGACGACTTTATTTATGAAGTAAGTGTGATTAAAGCTCTAGAATATTTCATTTTGTATTATTTGCACTTGGGAAATGGCTTGTCTGAAGCTCAGAGTTCAAAAGATCGATTCCATCTACAGTACGATGCTTAAATTGTATTTAGAATAAAAAATCACTTGTTATTGATTAATTCAGTAAAATATTATTTTATTTTCACAACAATTTTGTAAAACAGAAATAACACTAATGGTTGTTTATTATGCAATTATTAATTATCTTGCTTGAGCCATATTTTTATATTGTACATTTTTATATCATAATACCAATGATTTAAATTTGTATAAATAATCCACATACACACAAAATTTCAAAATGAAGACGACGTGATTTTAATTATTACCTTTTTGGGGTTGAAACTATTTTAAATAAGAGTTTTTTTGTGGTATTGTTCGTATCTCAAATACATTGAAATGCGGACGAGAGGGACGGCAGCGAAAGAAGTGGAGCGAGCAGAGCATTTTATGCCTGATTAATAAAATAATTTGTAAAATGAAAAGTTCTTTCTTGTCTGATAAATTAAATAAAAAACTGACACCTAGGATTTGATACACCTAAATGTTTCAGATTTGTGAGGAATGTCACCTTACCACCTCACAGGTCCCCCCCCCCCCTCCCAAACTGATTGTGACAATAGTAAAATATTAAAGAAATATTTTATGTTAATTTCACAAAAACAACAAAGATTTTTATTCAAGTATTGAACATTTGTCCAATGTAGCAATCTTATTTATTACTATTTGAAGGGGAATAAAGTAATGAACAAGATAAGTGTGCTTAGATGACAAACAGAGAAACACGCAGCGAGTAGAGTTCTTCAGAGTGAACAGGAATGGCCGTTCGATGTGAAAAAACAAAATAAATATTTAGATTATATTCAAGGCAACACCCAATAAGAGGGCGAAGAGAAGGAAGGAGATGAGTGACGAGACGAGGGTCAAAGATGGTAAGGGAGAAAGAGAAAGGATTGATGTGAAATATAAGAGAAAAATTAAAGATATAAAAAAAATTAAATTATGCAGCGCGATACATACATAGTGGATTAACGATATTTGAATAGGTCTATATAATCTCTGTATGTCTTTTGCTAATTTTAATTTTTTTCTATCTTTAATTTTGTCCTTATTTTTTCACATCAATTATATCTATTTCATTTAGAATTAGATCCTTTTTTTTTTATGTGTTTATTGGTTGTTCCTTGCATAATTAATTAGTATTTAATATATTTCCTTACTAAATCACTATAAGGTAACTAATATTTAATAAATAATTTGCCTAAGATCGAACAACTTTATCAACCACTTACAAAGTTAGAGGTGACATGGGGTAGAGTGGTAGAACAAGGCAAAACCATCGAAATAATTAATATTGGAAAAGCTCAATTCAAGTCAATACATGATTTCTTAGAACCGCTCACCTTAAATCGTACAAAAACGATACATAATTAGTAAGGAACTAAGTAAAGTTAGACTTGCAAATAAAACAATATCAAACCTAATGTATTAGTGTGGAAAAGTGATATGTGAGTTGCTTAAGGGAGACTGCTGAATCATACCAGCCAAGTGGAGCCAACCTTTGAGTTAAATAGAGTACAGAGACGCGCGAGAGCATGAGAGAGAGTGAGTAAATAACAATAGATAAAGGCAAACAATGAGATTTGGTTCTAAACGAAACCAATTACACTATGTGAATTATCTAGCAATTCTATCCAGTTTGGTCGATGAAAGTTTGGAAATTAGGGCTAGAAGATCTCACCAGCTAATGATGGGTGTTTTTTGTTTCTAAATTGTTTGCGAACATTTGCGCACCGAGTGAAAATATGGGAAACATCCACATTCAATTGCACCTTGAAGCATTTGAAAAAACACAGCGGTTAGGCGTGTTGCGAGAGGTCGGAGAAGGCGGCGGGGGCGTCGTGTGGGACGTGTGTGAGCGTGGAGCCGATGCGCTCGTAGTTTTAATTTTGTTTTGATACATAAATATATCCTAACATCTTTTCTTGGATATATTACCCTTCCGTTGTTAGCACGAAAATGGCAATATGATAAAATGTCTACGTTTACTTGTTGAATAGAAAAGTCCGAGCAGGCGTGTAGCGAGAGGAGAGTAAGTGGAGAGTTCATAACAAACTCTGATACTTCAATCAAACAGATGTGAAGTGATAATATTATGATTATTGTTTTGCAATAGAAAAGTTATTCACAAATTGGGAAAACTATAGTGCAATAACGAAAGTGAACAACGATTGTATATGCACTTTATGTTAAGTAGTAATTCAAGTATTTTAGTTCAATTGACGGAGTTCAATTTTTTTTTTGTTTACTAGTTCACACCCACGACCCCACTAGCGATAAGCTGGTTTTAAAAATACGAACTTTCAATAAAAATATTTATACAATCCTCAAATATGTGAAAGCCAAACTTTTCATCTGACACCAATGCCACGCTTTCAACTTCCCACTAGATATAGGTAAAAACCGAATCTAGGTGAACCTGGCTCTAAGTCACCCTCGTTTATCACACATAGCAGAAACCCTCAAATTACAAACAAAGGGTTAAACGAACCATAAATATTAGAGTCAGACAGAGAAAGTATAGCCATAAGTGTGGGGAACGAACAAGATTTGCCACACCCAAAACACTTTATTTATATGCTAAAACAATGCCTGGAAATATCCTACCAAAAAAAAAACTAACAACGCAATGTTAAGGGTTTACTTTCCCCTTCAGAAATCCTTTGTGCTGCATATTTAACTCCAAGAAAAATTAATCGCCTCTCGGCGGGTTTTATAAACTAATATTAGATCCTAGATATCAATTTGTAGAATAAAATGTTTCGGAAAAAATTTATGTAATTTGTTGTAACTTATTGTAGCCTACACATGTTAAATTATATCAAATATGTATCTGAATTATAAAGAAAGAATGTGAACGAAAATTAATACTAAACATAGCAACGTGTTAATCTACATGTTTTAACTAAGTCATTATTACAAATGAATTTAAAAAATATTCAAAAACAACCAATACAACATTTATGAGAATAAAACAATGTTGGGTAATACAATGTTTTTGGGAAATAGAGCAGAGAGCAGTATATCTAACAAATGATGATAGAATTAAAAATAAAACACACGTAAGTTACACTCAAATCACAACTCATTTTGTAGGGGGTTCCGTACCAAGAATGGAACTCTTATGAAAAAAATCAGCTATATATCTTTTTTCCGTCCCACACAGAGTCCGCAACATTTGAACGATTAAACATATATGGGGAGGGGCGTACCGGATGGCCTGGGGAGTGGGTAATGCGCTAGTGAAGCTGCGTCCCGCATAAATGGGTTGTAGCGATTTTGAAAAAAACGAATATGCGAATTTGTGAGTCATTTAAAAAAATGTATACGTTTTATATTATTAATTTTTACCACATTATGCAGTGTAAATTTTTATAAAGCATTTACCGGAGGGTTTCTATAATATATAAAATTTTTATTATAATATATCTTTTCCTTAAAACAAATAGTCTCATAAACGGAATTTGAAAAATGAGATTGGAAAACATCTAATAAACAAATGTTTTGAATAGTGTAAAAATAGAATTATGTCATATTAAAATTCAAATAATACTTTTCGAAATATTTTATATATTATTCTCACTCGGTACATTTACTCATGATCCCGCCTGCCGAAACATCTTTCGACGGAGCAAGAACAACATAAACATAAAGATTGGAGCCTAGGGCGGCACGAAATACAAATAACCTGCAACAAGTGCACACCTTATACCTTAATAAGGCATAACAATTAAAGATCACAAAGAAGGAAAACTACCAAACAAAGCGATTATTAAGTCATAGAATATTGCAGAAAGTTGGTTTGTAATCACTTTTAGGTTCTAGTTAAGCTAAAGTTATATTTTAATATAAGTAAGTACACCTTAAGAGTTTGAGGACAATTTAGATCAATGAAGTTATAACCGGAACTCACTAGAGAGACACTTAGCATCATAAGGTTTCATTTTTAATAAATTTATTGTGTATCTGACTGCAGGTATCTGAACCTAGAGGTTGGATAAAAAAGCACACTACTTTGATACTATCTAAACTTGAAGCGCGACTCAACATCCCCTTCAATTAGTCGGAAGAAGGCGACGGTTAAAGAAAAAACGAATGTTTCATTAAAAATACAAAGTTCAACGGTGTCGAATACGACCTAGTGTCCCCTAAATCGCATGAAAAACAAGACTACTATCGATTGAGCTAAATCTGTCGCACTAACTAAATGGTTATATATATCTGAAATCATGCTCTTATATAATTTCTGGCTTAGAAAGACATTATAAAAATAATAATAATAATAATAATAATAATTAATAATAAGGTAGGCGCGCGCCGAGCCGTAGCGAGGAGAGTGAGGTGTGCTGGATGAGATTTAACAATAAGTAGTAATGCAGCATACAATATACATCATTTATGTGTTCTGTGAAACTAAGGTAGCTTAGATAGTAATAAACGGTTGTCTTACTGCAATACATAAATGTGTATATAAGATGTATGAAGTTAACTGCATTTGAGAAACTGTCGGTATTTGCTAGTGCATTACTTGATGACTTGACTCGACGGAGTGGAGGAGAGCGCAAGGCCCCCATTTTATACAAGCGACATTAACACTCTACCTTATACTGCGACCTTTCACGGCCAGCAAGCACACACAGAACGAACTATTTATTCATATTTTGGAGTGCCAGAAAACTTCACTGTTTCCTTAGGTAACCTTAATATAGTCAATATTAAATCAATAGGACAAGAGAAGAGTGTTTTATAGCGATTTTGAGGGTATAGTGAAGAAAAGAGTGTAGTTTTTTAGGCACCGCGTCTTACTACCGTTTTGAAAATACGCCTAAGTAATAATTACCAATGGTGAAGGAATTGGAAAGGGGTTGAAGTAGAGGAAGGGTTCCCACATTGCGTAGAGGTAGAAGTGTAAAACCACTTAGTAAAAAACTACCCGATTCACCCGAGCGAGGATTAGATACTCGATCTCCAGGCGCCGCGCGAGAAAGATGAGCGGTGTAGCGTGAGGGACTAAACAGTAGACTAGCGGTAGCTAAACTACGCCACCGGGGCGTTTCATGAGAGTTGTTGATAATCTCCAGTGAGTAAAAACATAAATTGGAATGAACTTACAAAAGATAAGCCCCCATTTAATATAGATTATATAGACCATGTGATATCAGCTCAGAAACACCCACAAAATTAAATTTTGGATATCTTATATTTAAACAAAAGTAACAAGTAAAATAAATATTCTAGGATAACGTAATAATTATATTTATACTACTTCGGTATTCATGCGGACAAAAGAAATCCGTATATGGAGCCATTTTTCAGTGATGGTGAAACAGGTTCCAGTCCTGGCAGTTAAGTATGTGGATACACGTTTTTCCTAATTGCTTTCCGAACTTCCCTCCAACAAAAGGGTTACCTCACCTTTAATTTGTATCTTTGTAATCACATATACGCCCCAGTTAATGTAGTAGGAAATATGGTTAAAGAGTAAATTATGTACTATAATATTCTCCTATAGTGGAGAGCAGCTCACTGGTTTTTATACTATCTCCCTGCACTGGTAGCAGAACGGATGGCAACCTTCCATCTGATCCACAAAACCATGTATAGCTAGCTGTCCAGTATTTCCAGGACTCACAGCAAAAACCCCAATTATAATTTTACTATACAATAAATCCTATAAATACACCTAAAGAATAATCAAAACTACACCACAGGTGAGAGATGAGTGAGATAGTGCCATAAAATGTAACAAACATTCGGCTGGCCGCATCAACCGAGACCTTCCCACCGAACACCTATAAATACAACAAATAATGCTAAAGCCGCCTGGATTTGATCCAGTACAAATTATAAACAGCACAGCGCGAATTGGTTAAAAGTTCCAGAGATAAATAAAATCGGTCTATACTTTAAAAAAAACAAACCCTGACTATGAATCAAAATTCCTTTTTGGAGACATCTTGATGAATAAATTTTGCACCCAAAAGTTTGTGATTTCCAGAATCCTTGGCTATAAACAGATATTATTAAATAAAGTACAAAAAAAAAAAACAAATAAAATTTTTACTTGAATTTATTTTTTTTTCCAAACCCTTAAAAAAAGCAGAGATATTATGAAAAAGGTTTTAAGCTCGAAAAACAAACAATATTATTCTTGCTTAAAACAAAATAAAAAACCCTCCTCACTCTGATATGGTATATTACTTCCTACGACATGCCAGTTTATTGTTATATTTCCAAAAATTGGAAAGTAAAACGATGGAAAAATAAAATCACAGTAACATTAAAATTAAATTTTTTAAAATGATAAAATCAACGCAAAATTAATAAACCACACCCTTTCTAAACCAAATTATTAATTATTAACGTTTTACTAATAGTTTTTATATACCGCTATGTAACATTAAAAAAAGAAAGGAATTAAAATATGGTCCCACAATTTAAACACAGTCTTAATAATTTAAGATACAAATAAACTCCTTTTAAAAACTAAATTATGCCAATAATGAGATTTTTCATATTTTATTTTTTTGTCCACCCAAATTTAAAAAAATATTTTAAATTAGGGTTGTTCCCCTTAATTCAATTTAAAAAAAAACTCGCTTCTTCAAAAAAATTTAAAAAAAACCTTGAGTTTAATTTTTTTATTTACATTACATGTGGTAATATAAAATTTATATTAATAATTAAAAATGGTCTATAAACACAAATATAGATTCTGGAAAAGGGGAACTGGCTTTATGTTCCCCAGTAACCAAACAAGGTGCACCAAAGGGGGGCCAAATAACGTTTAAAGTGGTTAAACTTTTAATGCTAAAAAAAATACCCCCTTTAGGGGAAAAGGAAGCAAACATAATTAAAAACAAACAATGTAAACATAATTATTGATTTTATAACTATCAAACAATAAAGTAAAATTAATAAAGTAAAACAAACCTTTGGGCATCGCTAAGAGACTAACCCCCCCCCCAAAACCCTCCTTCCAAAAAAGTAAAAGAATAATTAAAGGATTAAGGCCTTCTCTAACTAGGCTTGGCGTACTAGCAAACTATTCTGCAGTCATGGTGGAGGTATTCATCCTGCGGGCTCGTGAGTTTAAAGTTGTACCCTTTTAATCTCGACGAGTGTACGAATCCAAATTGGGTTTCTTGCATTTCATTGTTTTATTTTTATGACACTTTTCCCCCACATCGAATTTGGTATGGGTTTTCAATCACAGGGTTGAGCCCATCAAGTCTATGTCATCACCATCGGGGGGCCCAACGGGGTTGGGTTGATGTCCTACAAACCTTATGCGTACTTAATGGGGTTGTACAATAATCGATTTAAGCCTATAGATCTATTTAACTTTCTTTCTTTGATGTAAACGAAACAACTGCCATGGGGTTTTTTCACAGAGGCCCTTTAAGAAACTTTATCATCGCCAATACCCCTTCTGCTACATTAATCGTTTGGGCGAGATTTTGGTCCCAGTTGGCTACACTCCCCTAAAACAATATAGTTGAAAAAAAAAGGCCGGTGGTCAATTTTAATTTTTTCTTCTTTGTGGCTTCCATCTCCTTGCTTTACCCAAATTTGGTTTTAGTCCAGCCGATACAGGAGGGGTCAAAGGTCAGCTGACCCCTGTGTGTTAAGAAAAATTAAAATTTAAAAAAGTAAGAAAGGGGGGGGGGGAAAAACAAAAATTAAAAAATACAAGTTTTTATCTTCTAGATGTGCGAATGTTATTTTAGTCTCAGTGAAGCAAGATTGAAGCATGCCAAAAAGGTTTAAGGAAACAAATCACTTTTTTTTTTAAACAAATAAAACTAAATTTTAATTTAAATTATCTACTAATACTCTAAATAAAGAGAAAGTTTATTAGGGAAAAACACACTATAAATTAAAAAAAATTTATGGGACATTTTCTAGTTATCCCGCTTCATTTAAAAGGGAAAATATAATTCAATATCAAGTTATGTTAAAATATTTTTTAATGTTTAAATTATTAAATTTTATTTATTTAATGTAGTAATTATAGGGGGGGGGGGGGGGGGGGTTTTCAATATTTCGTTTTTTATTAAAAAAGGGTAATATACTTCAAAACTCTCAAGATGCTAAGGTTAAGTGGTTGCGAAGGGGGCCCAATCGAGTCCCAAAGGTTAAAGGAGGCTCACCCCGGGGGCCCTTTTAATTCGAAGATTTGCACACCCCTACTTTAATTCCCAGTTTCCACTGTTCACCCTTTCACCTTCTTCAACACAAGTAATGGACCGATTAAAGAGGGTGGAGGTTATTTTTTAGAAAATTTAAACCCCTTCCCTGAAAATACGCTAATCTTTCAAACCTTTAGAGGAGCTGAAATTTATTTTTGATACTGAGCGATTCGTTAGGGCCTAGAAATGGAACATTTTAGTTGTGTTTCATTTGTTGGGGGTGGAAATACAAAAGGTGGAAAATTATAAAAATTCCCGTTCTTTGTGTTATAAACCTATATGGTTTATTACTTTAGTAAACTGTATGTGATATTTGGTTTTTGTTTTTTATGTTATTGTTACTGCCTATGCAAATTTTGTACTGTGACTTTTTTACTTCCCCGCTATCATTTTGGGGTAAATTATTGTCTTGCTAGTAAATGATTTTAATGAAGTATTGATTTATAGTGTCAAAGAAAGGGGAAGACAATTTATTTTGTTTTTCAAAAAAAAAATCCGAATCAACAGGAAACGAAACGGGGGTTTTTTTTAAAATAATCTTCATTAACAAATTGTTCCCACCCTCAACCCGTGGGAATAATTCAAATACTAAAATCTCTATATAAAGTTTTAGAACCAAAAAATTTAAAAATGGCAATTTTGTTGAAGCTGAAACTTTTTCCCGATAAACTTAAATACCACATGCTAGTAGAACCGTGGACTCCACCACAACAACAAGTTCCTAATTTTTGTTCGCCGGGAGGTATAGACATTTTCAAAGATGGGGGCTGGCAATTGTTTGGTTGACGTAAAAAGTGCAAGGGGGGCCCATGGCGTTATTGTATTGCATGTGTATTTTTTGGATAAAAGGGGAAAGAGTGGAGTAAAATATCTCTCGAAGCTTTGACGACTCCGTTCTAAACTCAAAAAAGAAATGAAATTCTTTGCGAAAAACCATCCAATAATATCATAAACAGTAATTATAAGTGTTCTAAAATAAGAAGAACTTTGGGGGAAAAAGGACCACAATCAGTTAAGTCAAAACTAAATTTGAATGAAAAAAGAATTAAAGATTATCAGCACTTTGTACCCATGATAAAGACAGTTATACATGTGGCCGACAAAACCCCCCCAAGGGGGTCATCGTGGATGATGGAGACTTAGCGAAAACGATAGCAGAAAATGAGGGAAACTTCCGGGGCACTTTAAGATCCGTATTGTGCCGGTGATAGTGATAAAGAATCCATAAAAAACCGCCCCCAAAAAAGCAACATAAATGTAAAACACTAAGAACATTTTAATTTTAAGGGTTTTTAAATACCCTAGTAAAATGTTGTCTATAAAGCGGGCAATTTTTTCGGAAATAGCAATGAAACAACGAAAGTTTTTAAAAATTGAACAATGAGTCTTTGTTTAATTCGAGAAGAAATCTTTGGTTTTTTTTGAAGCGAAAATCTCAGTGGCGAGTCTTTACAAACTTACTTCTTGAAAAATAAACAATTGGACTTAAAATTTGAACCTGCGTGGTCAGGGTACGGGGTAAGGTCTAAAATGTCTGGTAAAAACAAAGGGGTGCAACTCCCATTAGAAAAGCACTTTTTGTTTAAAATATATGCCTTGTTCTCACAACAAAAATTTCCATTTTAAAGCAAGTCTCTAACAAATGTAAGGAACGCTATTGCTGGGTCCAACGTAACAAATGAATAAAAAAAAATCCAGTAAAAGAACAGCTAAAAAAAAGCAAAAATACATGAACAATATCCTGAAGAAAAAAGTGCAAACTAAAAAGCTTTGGAAACGCGTTTGGGTAGAACGACCATGCATTATTACGATTCTTACATTTTTTGATTCAGTTTTTATGTTTCCACCAGTAAATTTTAGGCCCGGGAAACCCATATAAAGTTTAGCACTTTTAAAATCACCTCAGTTTTTAGTTGACTTTATTAAACTCTGATATTGTTTTATTTATCTTCAGTCAACAATCACGTTTTCGTCAAACTTCAAAAACCCTTGTTAGACCGAAAAAAGTAAAAGGTGCCAAATGTTTTAAGACCCTGAAAGATATCGAAAAACCCTAATAAATATACGAGGTCTATAATTTAATCGTGAGTTTTTGGGTGTAAAACATGAAATTGAAAATCCCATCAAGGACCTTTCGGACACAACTCATGGGCCAAATGTTGCTGCTTTTAGTCCCTGACGAATATTATAGACAAATGTTACCTGCCATTTGGGGGACAATCATATTTCTGAATTGTAAACTAGATTAAATCAACTGGCCCGATAAAAAAATCCATTAAAGGGTTTTACCAGCTTTGACAACCAAGACAATGAAATTGGATTTACAAGCACCCAAAAATAGGGGGGGGGGACCTCCTGGGGACTCGTCTGAACCTTTGAGGATTGTTTGGGGGTGGCAAAACGCGGGAAAACATAAATCTAAGGCAGAGTGTCCATCTAGTGTGTTGGGACAGCTAAAAATGCATGCTTCGAGGGTTTTTTTACCAACATAAAGTTCTCTCCACATTTGGTCGGGGCTCCCGTGCAAATTGCATATGAAATCATCAACCCAAAGGGATTAAAGACTATTTTAGGTCAAATATGGATAAGAACAAATAAATGTTTGGCCAGGGTTAATATTTCGAAGAAAAAAAAAGTTCACCCTGATTAAGTTTGGGAGAAATTTGCTCAAAAGAATAAGGGGAAAGAGGGAAATTTAAATGTTAAAAAAAATGAGGTCGGGGAAAAGTGGGGGGGTTTTTTATATTATTATTTTTTAATATTAATATTACTATATTATATTTATTACTATTATTTATTATTATTTTAAAAAATTTATTTTTAAATATTTGATTATTTTTAAATTATAGAAATGTAAGTAGTAGAATAGTAATTTTTAATTTATAATTGGGCATGACCCCCCTATAAAAATTTCTGAACCCGCCGGGCCCTAGCTCTCAAAAAGTAGAAGCAACCGTTAAAAATATTGTGAAATGGTATCTTATCAAAGTTATTCCAATCTGTTCGGGAGCTGGAAGAAAGAACCTTTATTTTTTTCTTCTTTAGTAAATTTTCCCAAGATGCTTTCTAAATTAATTTAACAAATAGTGCCAGTGCAAGTAGATTTCACTTATTTCCTCTAGAGACAAAAAAAGGGTAAAAAAAAACTAAAAAAAGTTTTAAACTGTCCATATGAAGTTTTTTTAAAACCCTAAGCATAACAACGATCCTCCAATTTCTTTCTCGGGATTAAAAAATCCCTGGTGGGGGCCTTTTGGGGGTTAAGGGGGCCCAAGGGGGGGGGAACTAAACACCCAAAGGCACAACAAAGACACCAAAATTGTAACAAACAATTGGTTTATCATGGATTGTGTTTACACCATGACGACCGTAATAGGCACCATTGTCATCAAGGGATACATTTGCATTGCAAATTTTTTAGAAACCCACCAGAGAGAGGGAACTTAACAAATTGTCATTCATTAGTGTTAAATTATCACATAGATGTAAATATTTAAAAATGTCTTCAAAAGTTTTCTTAAACTTTGCTTTTGAACGGGTTTCATTATGAGTACACTTGAAGTTCCCAAAAAAACAAACCTTTGTACACGGCAATATCCACTCAACAAGAGTTATCCAAAAACCTTTGTTTTCCCCTTTGGGAAAAGTTACCTTGAATTTTATATTACCTTTCTAAAAAGATAGTTGTTTGAACAATTAACTATGAGTTCTAGTACTTCTTTGCCCAAAAAACTTTTTCAAAAAATCTCACAGGAATAATTATTTTAAGCCATTTAGCTTTTTCAAGTTGGGGTTTTGTGCTTAAAGACCGTAATTTTCCCACTTTCGGCAAGGAGTTAAGTTTTTTTCTAATAAGAATTATTTTCATTATCTTGTGTTACATTTCTAGTTTTCTTCTGGAATATTCGGTTTACCCAAATGGGGAACACCCCCCCCCCGGGTATGGAAGGGGCTTGGCGTGCAACTGCGCTTTAGCACAATTTATTACCAAAATGATTGATTCTGGGTTATAAAATTTCATCTTCACTGTCTTATCACTAAGTAAGGGATTTTCAAGAGACCTGAAGACCCTTGTCTCAATATGTCTCATTTTTCATCCAAATTTAAATTATTTATAAAGTTTTGCTAAATCCAAAAAATAAAAGATAAAAAAAAATAGTAACCCGATATCATCATTCCCCCCCGGCCCCATATTGGCAACAATTTATTTTTACTATCAGATTTTCATTATTTAAGGTGATAAAAAATTTTATGGCCAATAAACAACAATAAAAAAGTGAAACAAACAAAAATAATTAATAGTAAAAAATACAGTGACAATAACTGGTTTCTTTGTTGACATGATGTCCTTAATAAGCTGTTATAAACTTCAGCCCTTTTTTAAATAATTGTTATGAAAAAAAAAATGGGGACCCAAAGTTGGGACACGGCAACCCGTAAAAAAAAAGGGGGAAATCCGGGGAAAAACCAATGACGATTGGGAGTAAAGATTAAATCCCCCCCCAATAAAATGGGCAGAATAATTTGGTTTTTGCAAACAAATTCTTGATTTTGTTAAACAATATCTCGCGAAAGTCTTGTTTTCCAATCATCCCCCAAAAAAAATACAAAACCTTCATCTAAAATTCCCAAGAATCCCCATTTTCCCAAAATAACAAAATTTGACTTGATATGGGCCCAACTTTCAAAACAAATTTTTGTGTACAAAAAAAAAAAAAATATCAATAGACTAAATCATCTAAAATTTTAAACCCAAAAATTTTCGCAAAACCAGTAAAAGAAATTTCGTTCAATAATCAAAATTTCTTAAAAATTTTCCAAAACTCTCCTTTTCGCTGTCCTAAAATAGCACCCAACCACATACCCCTTACCAGACTCCCCCAAAAGGGTTTAAAAAAGAAAAATTATTTAAGTTAAAAATTTCCAAGATCTTTATTAAAAAACCAGCAAAAACAATTATTATCCAAAGGGTTGGGAGATAATAAAGAATAAATAGCCAAAAAAATAAATCTATTTTAAAATTTTATCTAAAGCCCTCTGCTTAATCTGTTAAACCAATCCATAATTTCATTAAAAGAAAAATAATATTATATTATGCTGGAAAGAGAATAAAGCCGGGGGAGTAAAATAAATATGCCGAAAGAAACTGGCTTACATTTTAAAAAATATTAAACAGAAACCTCAGCCTTGTCCAACTATCCCGAAGCATCCCAAAAGTCTCTAAAATTTTCAAAACCAGTTTATATTACATAAACACGGGCTCACGAAACAGAACGAAGACCCAGAGGGGGGGGAAAACCCAAGGAGAATAACAAGGAAAAATCCACACGCATGGAATCTTCAACTTTTTGACTCTGTGGCGAGTGTGCCTACAATCTTTAAAAGGCGGTCCAGGGAAAATTGCGAAAGAAGACAAGTTACGGTTCAAAAAGAGTGTTGCGCAAAGTGGTCAAACGAGAAAATTTGGAAGAGAAGAACACTTCTTCAGAAAAGGACTTTTGCCCTTACTTTTAGACCTTTAATCAGCCGGTCCTCGTTCCTATTCAACAAGTAAAAATGGAAAAATAAAAATATTTTTGGGGTGTCCCCTAAAATTACACTTAACAAACAACCCCCAACCAAACAACGGCTTCGGCAACAATTAGGGGGCCCGAGGGGGGGGCCCGGGGGGAAGGGAAAAATCCTCGCTTAAAAACTTGGACGACATTTTCTAAATGACTTTACCACAAGTCAACAGCGCTCAACACTTTGCCACACCCCCCCCAACTAAAAACACCACCCCATCACCACCCCCCTGAAGTGTCTGTACTTCCCCCCGGCTGTAAATAACTTGGGGGGGCCGGGCACTTAAAAAGCTGACTTTCTAAACATTTTAAAGGGCCCGGGGAGGTGGCTTCTTGGGACTCAAACGGAAAAGTAATATTCAAGTACGCCTCTCCGTGGAACAAATTTGTGGTTTAGTCATGACCCGGTCAGAGCAAAAAGACACCCCGACCGTCAGTGCGAGATTTTCCACGCGCTGCAAAAAAAAAAAACTTTTCCGATAGAATTTATTGTAAACCCCAAAACTTTGACGCCATTAGAGATCAAGCCCACCAAAAACCACTTACACCGCGCAAGGGCCCTAAAAGAGAAACTGAGAGGGGGATGAAAACAAATGGTACCTTTTCAGGGGGCTAGGGACCGTTTGCGCATCCCACACGACCCTTCCCCATCCTGCGGGTTTGCGGGTGGCGGGGGCGGCAAAAAGGGGTCCAAAAAGACCCGAAAAATACGAGAATGGCTTTTGTGGCCCGCGCTTATACCTAAAAGAAACCGGGGGCTAAAAAAGTTCCCCGCAACAAGTATGTTGTGCAAACATTCGATCTCTGCAAGCGAATCTAAACGACATGCGAAGTTCAGAAAATACGACGGTGCAGTGACTTGCTCACCTTTATCCCCCCCCGGACGGGGGGGGGTTTTTTTTGCAAAATGGCTGGTGGACGCTACCATCCAGACGGGGCCCTAGTGAAGACCCTTTTTCCCGGGGCATTTTCAACCAAAGCGGCCAAAAACCCTAAGTTTTAAAAAGGCAAGGGGACCGAGTTAAAGCCGTCTACCGGAATTCTCAAGGCAAGAAAGGGTTGCATTTTTACCCCCCTCATAATCCAGAGTGAACAAGCATCGTGATGATCCCTAGAACTCTGAAAGGACCATTGCCTACTTAAACCAAAATAAAACTAACGGTATGGACTCATCTAGGCAGTAATATGCTTACAACATGAAAAACTTCAGTATCAAATGGCGCCCCCCACGTTTTTAAAACATTGGTCCCAAACAGAGATAATCTGTACGGTTTAAAAACGCCAAACGAAACCAAAAAAAGTCGTTTTACGACCGGGGTTTGGGGATTAGCAAATAAAAAGCTGTTTGAAAAGGCTACGAAGCATTGAGCGAAAAAGATTTTCAAGTCAGCAGTTCCCTGTTGCGACAACCGGTCCCTCTAAGACTCACCATCTTGAAGCGAAGAAATGGGGGGACGTTTTCAGCCTGAATGCAGCGCGTACGTCTTCTAAATTTTAAAGATGAAACAAATACTAATTCAAGGGTAAAAGGGCCAGAAAAAGGTGTTTGTGCTGGAAAGGTTACCCCCCAGTTTAACCCTGGTTCCTCCAGTAAAGCGTGCCGTAAAATGTGGCCTTTTTTACATCACTTGCCCACGAAGTCTAGGGATATTTCCCCCAAAAAAATACGCCGAATTTGCCACGCAACTTCCTTACCGTCTTACACTCGGGATTTGGGAAGCCTCTGCTGAATTCAAATCCTTGTTTTTTTCACCACCGACCCGTGGTCAAATATTGTATGGTAAAAAAAGGTTGACGCTAACGGTGTGGAACAAATTAAAATTTAGGGAAAACCCGGCTGAAACTACAGCCCTATCCAAGATTGATCAAGCTCAAAAAGACATATATACTTCAAGAATTTCCCCGATTTGATTAAAAGTAAAAACAAACCCTCTACAAAAAAGTGAAGTTATCTTTTCCCCTAATATAAAAAGCTGCTGAGTCTATCACCCAGAAGTCTACAGCTAGGTTTTGGGAATCCTAAAACTAATCTATCAAAGAACCAAGTCACGTACGCCGCCTCAAACGGGGGGCCGCCTCAAAATGTACATTACACGGATATCGTCAAAACCGCAATCCCGGGTGACATGTGGCACCGCTTTTCCCGTATCGTGGGTATCAAAAACGTAAACAAACTCTACGAATATATAAACATTTTAGCTACAACCCGTTGAAACCTCCCCTGCGGGTGCTAAAAGGGAAATTAAAAGCTTGAAATCAATATAAAAACCCTAACGGATAACCGTTCCCATTCAATTTGGAAAAGTGTGGTAAATTCAAATACAACCTGCTCAAATGAACTTTCCCTCCCAAAAATACTACGTAAAACCAGCGGGAAACAGAATACTTCGATTCCCATGTGTTCCCTACAGCGAGGACATGATAGGAAGTTTTTCAGCGGCCTTTTCAAAAGCCTCGTACCGTTGCAGAGAAACGGCCAAAAAGCCATCGGAAACAGCGCTTCTCGGGTATCGACTTTTCTCTCCAACGTTGCCACCCAACGGCGTCCTTTCAAAGAGGCCCTCGCAACGTTTCGGTGAGGCGGAACACCCGGAACCCCGGGGCGGGACGAAGATCACACGCTGATGACCAGCTCAGTTTATAAAGGGCGTGGGGGAAAGGGGGAAGCCCGGCCCGGTTCCATTCAAAGGGGGGTCGTCCCCGACGTAAAAATACCAAGAAAGAAGCAAAAGAATTTCGTTAAAATGCTGTTTCTACACCCCCGTCCTGCGAGTGTCCAAAAAGCACGAGCACGATCTCTTTCTGTGCCCCCCACTCAAACCATCTTGAAAGGGGCAATGGCTCCAGTAAAACCCTTCTCTTTTCCTCACCGAGTTTTCACCCATCAAAAACCGAAAACTAGACAAGGGGGGCAAACATGATCTTTCCCCCTACGGGGGCTCTACTCGTGGCCATCATAAAAACCCGACGGGCGCTTTCACTCGAGGTGGATCAGACGCTCCCATCAAAAACGGGGTTGGGCATTCCTATTCAGGGAAGTGTAAACGGGTTTTAAAAACCAAAAATATATCACCACCCGCAACACGTATCTAATAGAGGTACATGAGACGGGTGCTCAATACAACAGTGAAGCCAAAAAAACGCATTTGACTTGCGGTCATTGTTCGCAACATCTGAACCTTTGAGAGCTTACGCAACAACAAGGGTTTGAGGCCCGTAGCAGTCTCACCACAAAAGTTTAAAAACGGTTGATCTTTGGGTATCTACACGGTGACGTGTTTAAACAAGAAAAAATACCTTTTTAACGGCACCGAAAATCAGAGTCAAGTTGTCCGTTCCCCCGGGGCAGGTTAGTTTATGGATTTCCCCGAAATCCTCACTTAAAGGGTTTACATCGCCGAAGCCTCTTTTAGTGCGAGGGGGGGGGGGGGGGGGGTCAAAGAGCCCTTAATACTTTTGGCCCCGCCAAAGATTAAACGTAAGTCCGCAAAGGGATCCCGTCAGCGTGTGGAAGTAAAAAACTCACTATCCTACGGGGGGTGGAAGTAAAACGCTTTAAACGTATCACGGACCCGTACCCAAACGTTCAAATGGGATTTGGGGGTCAACGCGGCGGTCAACGAGACCCACCAAGAACCCGTAACAAAACAACGGGGATTAACCATTTCTCGCGTACGTGGACCGGAACAAGTACCGTCGAAATCGTTACAGCCCGATTTTTCAAATTACACTGTCTGCATACCAAAACCTGTTTTCTGGAACGGTTCTAAAAAACTGAACAAGGAAATGGTATCCACGAAGCCTTCCCCCCAAAGATATATCACATGGGTTTCATCCCCACACCTAATCTTTCCGCCCCTTGGGCCAATCGATGGAAATTTTACGCGACACGATTCCTGAGATCGGGAAGTGGCTTCCCCACCGGCTCCCAACCGGAACCCCTCCCAAATGTATGTGTGTACTTTGATTTTTCCCCAAAATCATGACCATTGCAAGGTAGAAACGTCGTGAACCCATTATGGAATTATATAAAACGGCTTTCGGGGCCCCCTTCCCCCCCCATTTTAAAATATGGACGGCCCTTGTGGATTCCAAGCTTTACGACGACAACAAGAGTTTAAAGGGCAAGGGACTGAGTTTTAAAAAAATTTATTTGGCACATTACTAAACATTGGTGTTAAAACTTCATTTCCTATCAAGACCTTTCCCCATGCGCCAAGAAAAGCCGCTATATAGTCCCAAAAATCTGCACGGTATCACCCGGATGCGGTGATGTGGGAAATTTCAATCTGCTCTAACCCTCTTCCCGTGCCACGCGCGGCATAAACCGTCTACTCGGGTCAGAAAAAAAAGGTTTTTAGGGAAATAACGTCTACACCCATCTAGATCTGTCACAAAGTTGTTCGTCCCCTTTAAATAAATTAAAAAATTTTGGGTCCGGGGGGGTTAGGGGTAGGGGATAAAAATCTTGGAATGGGGAATTGTCTGCCTCTTTTCTGGGGATCCCAGACTGAATGAATAAAGAGGACACGCACAAACCCAGGGCCCTGCGCTGAAAACAAACCAGTGGTTTTTTCCCTCTGTACGGTCGGGTGGTTTCCCTGGCGATAATACCCGCAAGAATAGCTCACCTGCCTCTGTCATCAACACCGATCCACACACAGGCCTGACGCATTAGTGCCCCCCTTTATCGACAAGGGGGCGTGGAGAATACTTTACAGTTATGGTTTCCCACCACGTATAAGTCAATCGGCATTTAACGCAAAAAACTTTTCCCACGTCCCAAAAGCTTACAAGTTCAAACCCGCATCCAGACTTTGCGGCATTCTGTCTCCTGTACCTTCTCTGGGCGCCAAGAACATTCCGCTGAAAATTTTCCCAAAAACCCCTATTCTCCCCCACCAATCATCCCAGCCACGACGCTGGGGGAAATTTTAGATATTACAAGAGGCCGGCCAGGTCGTGGGGCCTAAAAAAGGGGCGTTTTCGGCGACGTGTCCGCCCATAACCCCCGAACATCATGAAAGGGTCAAGAGGGTTGTGCAGCAAGCAACCCGTGAAACCCTCCCATCACCAGAAAGTTTCAACAAAATTGTTCCCGCGGGGGGTGAGTCAACGCCAAGGGGGTTTCATCGTCGGCATGGAGTGTCCAAGAAAAACTTTACGCCCTATGTACAGCTAAAAAAAAAGTGGGAACTGCCCCCGTTTAACCGTACGAATGGCAGAACTGGGCAGTTACAAGTCTGTCATTCAAAGTTTTTCAGCAACACCAACCTCCTCAGAAATTAGTCGACTAATCACAAAAATCTCTCTGAGACGCATTGCGTGACCGTATGGTCGTAAATCAACGAGGAACAGCACCCCCTAAAAAACGGTGCCTATCGACACCTGTGTTGTGTCTTTGCAAAATGTGGACCTCTTTGACGTGGGCCGGGATGAGGGCATTTGGTGACACCGTCACACCTATTGAAAAAAATTGATCGACACACTGGGTTGATTTATGCGAACGCTAACAGAATCGGGGGTTTTTCCCATGGACCTAAACAAAAGGGGCCCAAGGAAAACGCCATAAAAAAAAAAAACCTATATCTAAACATGCTACTACTAAAACACTCAAGTCACGGTTTTTTGAACTATTACATTTCTGATTGGGGAACTAAATACAATTTTACAACGCATCTAAAAGACACTGTAGAAAAGAAAGAACGAATATATCGTCATTCCTGTAAAAATGAAAAATGTGCCGTTTAAAAAAAAAAATATATAGTAAATAAATTTTGTTTTTTTTCCCCGATTTCCCAAATTGTCTTGTATACCCCCCACCCTACACCCCCCAAAAACCCCAATATTCTATTCTGTCTCAACTCGTCTTGGGGCGAGCCAGGAAAAACCGCTCCCGGGCAATAAATATTCTTGTATCAATGTCTTGACGACCCGCCACCCCGGGGGCGGGTTGTGGCCCTAAACACAATGATTAGTCTAGGAAAAAAAATAAAATTGGCCGCCGACCGAAATACACATACGGTGTTGGAAAGACAAACCAAACAAACAATTTTGTAGATTTTTTTTTTTCCGGGATGCGGCCACTAACGAGATTCGGTTGCCCTTGATTGTTCAAAAAATTTGGGAGCTAATTCGAAATAACACCAATGATTACGTCCTAGAAAATAAAAAGGGTTTCCGTCCCCTTACGGAACAACCATCCGGTGGTTGGGGGAAAATGGGGGGTCCCAAACACAAGGTAGAGGGGGCTTTTGACCCCGAGATGGGGGCCCTAAATAGATTGGTGGCCCCTGTTTGGGCTTTGGTTTGCTAGATTCGACTAACACGCAATGATTACGGGCATAGAAAAACCCAGGTTGTCTTCCAAAAACGGATACACCATCCGCGCGTTGTTTTAAAAAGATACCAACAAACATTTTAGTAAACTTTTGTACCGGATAGCGGCCCCCAATGAGATTCGGTGGCCCCTAATTTTGCATTTGCAGCCCAGGGGGTGCGGGCATAACACGCAATGATTACTTATAGGAAAAAACCCGTTGTCGAGGTCCCGATTATTCTTGTCTGACTTTCTCCCCCCAACTGGCGCCCGGGGGGGAAAATATAAATCGGTCTCAACACTTTTTTTTGACCCCCCGCCAACCCCGGTTGCCGGGGGTGGAATTCGGGCTGGGGAAAGGGTAAACACATTTTCTAAAACGCAAAATTTCTCAACCTCTCTAAGCAAATCAACAGGGAGGGGTTTGAAAACTTTAGGGACTTAAGGGGAAAACCAACACGGTGGAAGGGAAAGTCAAAACGCCCATAAAACGACAAGCTTGATAGAGAAGGTCTCGCCCCTTTCCCAAACGCCAGCCAAGAAATAAAAACTCCAACACCCCCTTCCACCTAAATGCGGAAATTGTAGAAAAGGGTTCTCACCCCGGGCCAAGGCGCGAGAACGCCTTAATCGATGAATAAAAAAAAACTAACCAACAAAGCAAGAACCAACACGGCAACGTGAATAAAAAACCTCCACACTCCAATTAACAATAATAAATTTAAACTAAAAATTTAAATCAGCAAATGGGGGGGGGGGGGTTTGGACGCTGGAGGGGGAGGGGAGGAGGCCAGGAGTAGGGAGGCCAAAGGGAGAGGGGGAGTTCAGGCCACAGGGGAAGTGTAAGGTGGTTGGGGGGAAAAAGGGGGGGAAAAAGCAGCCAATCAGAGAGAAGCATGGCCCACGTGCCCAAAATCCAACCTATCGGACGTTCCCCCATAGCCGTATAGACTACTGGCATAAGCCTTATAGATTTGCCTTAAAATATAAAGGAAAGAAACCCCTTTGCACGGACGTTTTTGGGAATAGCCGTGTAAGAGCTGCGTACAAAACCCAAAAGTTCTGGCTTGATTCCTTCCCAGGTGTCTTTTTTTAAGTTTAGATATGAAAACTAATGGAGAATTTCACTAAAAGCAAAAATATTAGTTTGGTTATTAATTTTAAACAAACTATATTTTTAAAAATTAACATCTTGGTAAAAATTTCCATTAGACAGCTTTTTCATTTAAAATCAGCCGAAATGATGTTACATTCCTGTAAAAATGGGGAACACCCACTAATTTATTATTAGCCCTTTTAAGCGACATTTAAATTTAACTCATTCGGCCCCGGGGGAGAACAAGGAAAAACCTTTAGGTACTAGTGAACTCTAAAACAAAAACAAAAAAATACCGGGGCCTTACTGAAAAAATTTTGGGCCCCCTGAATTAGCGTTCAAAACCCCACAGTTGAGCCACGCCTCAAAGGTCGTTCATTGAAAACCAAATTAGTAATTTGGGAAGAAGGGGGGGGGGGGAATGCCCTTTGAATCTAGTAAGATATCAAGGTCAATATAATCTTTTTATTTTGATTTTGTGGACAGAAATATGGGCTCCTCATCAAGTTGTTTGAATATTTCTTTTTTTGTTTTTTTTTTTTTTTTGTTAGCGAACAATTTTATTTTTTTGTAGAAAAAATAAAAGGAGTAAAGAAATTTAGTTTTAAGGAGAAACTGTTATACTAGTTTTTGATTACTATTTGGGAATAAAAGTTAATTTAAAATACAAGTAATTCAAGTCTAAACAGAATCCCGTTTCCGTTCTGGGGGGGGCGGGCCAAATATTGAAAATATTAAAAAAAACTTTTTGAATTGGGATCTTGCAAAAATGTTTGTTATTTTCTGTGGGGAAAGGATTTCGGTCTTTGTGATAGCTACCCCGGGAAATTATAATTTCCTGAAATAAGTAGGATATTAGATGTGACTTTGAGATTTATGGGTTTTTAAAGGTGGAAAACTTATTCATGTGACCAAACTTTTGGCAGTTGGGGGAAAATTCTGAGGGGTAGGTGTCAAAGTGGAATGGAGGGGCTTAAACCCTATATGATCTAAGTTTCGCTAGTCATTTGCGTTACTTCATGGATTGTTAAACAAATTTTTACAAAATAAAAGATCTTTATTTCATTTTTAGATTTATTTCTTTTCTAAATTTAACAATATTTTGCCTCTTTGTACGCCAATCCCCATACTCTCGCCCCTTTGTGTTTCATCCCCCCCATGGAAAGGTAACTGTCCTTGCAACAAATTTTTAGATTTTTCCCCCCCCTGGGGAAACCCCACAACACCAAAAAGCTTAGCCACGTCTAACCTACCTGAATGACCGACAAGGGTGGTACTGGCAGCGCTGTCACTTTTGAAGCTGTTTAATTCATAAATTATTTTTTAATAATATATTTAAAAGAAGTTACAATTTTTGAAAATTTTTGCTAAATAATCATTAGAAAAACCAAAATTAAAATCACAAACACAAAAAATAAAAAAAGACTTCCCCCCAAAGGAGTGGATGTTTGTAAAACTCTGGGAGTGTGTAAAGTGGCTAAATATATAGGTTGTATGTTTTCCCTTTGTTCCTACAAAATTCAGGACAGGCCTACCCAAAAATTCATAAACTTTTTTGATCAAGAGTTAATTTTCTTATACGTTGTCTTTTAAACGCCCAAGTTTAATATTCTATTAAGGGGGGAAAACAAAAATAATAAAACTTTTAAATCAAATAAACAATTTCCTAAAATAACCCTACTATATTATATAAAAAACACACGCCACACAATCCTCAAGATGCAGGAGCAGCAGGATTATGACAACAACTATTGCTGGTTCACGCTATCACATTTCACAAGCTTTCAACCTAGGGCCGTGAGGGGTGCGCCTCAAAAGAAAATAAGCAATGCTAGGGACTATATAGTAGGAGGAGGACATCGGTAAGGGGAGGAAGGGTTGGTTTCTCTATGTTGCGCTGGCCCTCGCGCGCCCAACGCATGCCCTTTGAAGACAAAAGGTAAGGGGTGGGAAGGTTTGGTTTCACAATATCAGGCGCGACCACCTCGCGCCCGACCCCATGCCCTTTTAAAACATTGCTGCTATTACTTAAATTTAAAAACATATTTTTTTAAAATATGGCAAGATAAAAATTTCGTGGAGTGCGAAAAATAACTTTAAAAAGAACTGGGGTTTCGGGGGGGTTGGGGGGGGCGGCCCTTGCTTCTGGCCCTCCAAGTAAAAAGTTTCCCAGCCAAGCCCTGGAACAACAACCTTTCATAAGAAAAATTGCTTTTTTAAAAAATGGAACAGACCTTGTTTGATTTTGCACACCTGGTCACTTCCGACATTGAACAGTTCCGGTTGACGCATGTATAATTCCTACTGAAGTGTGCCGTACAGGAAAGCCATCTTAACATCGAACTGACATAGTTCCAATTTATCTACAGTAGCAACTGCAAGCACATAGCGCACTGTGTTGTTGCGCCCCCCTAATAGCCCTCTTTCTGACCATATCCCTTAGCATCAAGTCGATTTCAGAACCATTGATATAACCCATCGGTACTCAGTTTCGTGTGGAGAACACAAAGAGATTTGATTATTTTGTCAACTTTTGGATGTTCCATCAGCCCCACTTGACATTTTATATTAGGGCATTAATTTCTTCTTTCCTGAACATAATCCTTTCCTTTCTGCATTGAATTCATGGCTTAATTTTATGAGGCAGGATCTCCATGGTCGTCAACTGAAGTTGACGCTGCATAAAGCACGTAGTCTTCCGACGTCATCCTCGTTGACTACTTGTCTACGTTTCGATCGTGAAATTTTCTTTGGGAAATCTTCTTCTTTTGCCATCTTGAAATCATTTTCATACTCTGGTGGCTCTGACTTCACGTCATTCTCCTGTTATTCTGAAGCCACTTCTTTAGCAAGGGTATTTATCGTTATAGTTTCATCCGAAGAGTTTTTTAGAGATACGTTACGGTGTGAAATAAATATCGATAAAACTATTGACAATACTTAATATAATCGTCCTTAAAACACACAACGTAATTTTGTTTAAAAACCCTCCACTGAAATCGGTCTGTCGACATTATCATTAATCTGCTCACCACCCACCTATGGTTGATCCAATCGTGTCTTGAAGGGCTTCCAGTGTGTTTTGCCTAGAGCACATTCATTATAGAACTCTCCTGTTTCTGCCACGTTTGTATTCATGTTCATCTGGTGCACAGCTGCAGTGTTTCCAATACCTCTGCTGACTCTTGCGGAACTATGACGCACATATTCATGATTTACGCATCTGCTGTCCACTCGCTTGTTCCTATGACTTGATTGTTGAGTAGAAAAGTAACATTTTGAAGATTGAAAAATACAATAATACCACGATCTGCTGCACTTGCCATGAACCAGCATCTCGACGATAACACAACTGGAATCATAGGCCAATATGTTTACTTTATTTTATATGCCAACGAAGTATAGGTTGATTTTGGTAGGAAGAACAGTATCTGCTAGTTGCTAAAGTCACTAAAATAATTTTAATATATTCATACATAAAGTTGTGATGTATGCAACTGTAATTTTGTATATATATCATATTATTAACTGTTTAATAAAACTAATGATATAGTATAATGTTATCAATGTTGGCCACAACGATATGTTTCATTTTCTAAACTGTTCTTTCAACAAAAATTTGGGGAAGATAGTGGCCTTATTCCACTAGAAATAAACCTACCTGGGGTAAGCCAGTCAGCTCACAGGTGTCATGGTAGTTTTTATCGCCAGTATCACCGAGTGAATTTTATGAAAAGGTGTGATACCAGCTGCATTTTTGTTTATTATTATTTGTTTGGGTATAAAGTTTATACATTTGTGTTACCAGTCAAGGTTTAATGTTGTTGCTTCAAAGTTTCAAATAACATTTGATGACGACTAACTCTATTAACATCCCACCAATATAATATTTATTGTCTTACTCTTATTTCAGATACTGGAAGAATTACTCAAGAAACTGGGTCTAGAACACGTGGTTTGGTGCGGTGACAAGAATGGAAATTATTACCAGGTGAACTAAACATAGGATAATATCTATACTTTCAATTCTTTTATAATAATTGTCACTAATAAGTGTGATCCTAAAATTAATAGAGTAATATGGTTGACCTAAGAGATCAATACCCTTTTTACCTGTCCGAAAAGTTTATAGGTTAAACAATTATGCACCCCTCCAATAAAAAACTCATGTCGAAGGGTTTGGTCCAGATTGGTATAGCACTCCAACAATTTTTATGTGTGCAGGCTACGCACCCTTCCACATAAAGACAACAAATTATATCCAGGAGTTTGTGATTTCTTTAAATAGATAGTGTGCCTCATTGGTTCAAATCTCTCGAGGGACGTTGGTGTGGTTTTCCCCCTCAGATCAGCCGTTGTCGTATTTGGGTTCTAGAAGCGTGTCAGAGCTCCTCTCGTTTTGAAAGTCGTGAGATGAGTGGAGACCCGGTCAATTCCCTTCTTTCCATCCCTTAACTTTTCTGTGGCAGGCACATGGTTCCTTCCCCCTCCCCTCAATGTTTACCCCTGCAATCTACAGAGAATTGAAGGTTACTTGGGACTCTTCTCAACTTTAGGTTAAGACAGGATTATTACTCATCACTTCCCAATATTTTAAGTATTATAATAATAATACTTAGCACCACGTCTTACTACCCGTTCGAGCTATACATTTGAATAATAATAATAATAATAATAGGTTAAGTATCGGGATGGTTGAATTTAGAGGAAGTGAACCAGCATCTGCATGGAGGGAGAGTGGAAAACCATTTAGGAAAACCACCCCAGTTCACCCTAGAGATATTAGAACCTCTATCTCCTCGTCCTCGGCAGTCTAGTTCAACACGGAACTAGCGCATTAGCTAACTACGCCACCGAGGCGATTAAGTATTAAAAGTACTGAAGTTTTTGTTATAGTTTAATAGAATATATATGTAATAATAACTTAATTAATATTTTAAAACTAAACATTAAAAATTAAAATGTTATTTTTTAAAATATTTTAATTATTTGTGGTAAATATAAAACATATTCATTTAATTTTCTAATTGTGTTCCTGGATTTAATAAAGATTTCAAATAAACACAATGATAACTACAGTAAATTTAGTCTCTGTGGTATTACAACAATCATAGAATCATAGTAAATATTATCATGTGATAGAATCAAACAAAAAGCATATGATATTCATGTCATATATAAACCGCGTACTGGTAGCAATTTCTGAAACACTCGACCTCACAAACAAACAAACATACAAACATGACCGGTGCGAAGGTTTCATTCAACCCTCGATATAAACATGGCGTCAGTGTATAGGACTACGTGCTTCAGTGGTCGGATGGTCTAAGGCAGGGTTCTCCAAACCTCTTGCTATGCGGGCCACATAATATATTTTACACATCTTTGTGGGCTAAAGTAACGTTCCTCTGTTCTTCAAATAGCATTATTTTGCCCGAATGCCTTGACATGCGCAAATAGATTATAAATCAAATTTGTTTCAAGTCAAACGGTCAGTCATGTCTGTAAAAATGCTACTTTCCAAGGCCAGTCAGTGTTTGGCCAGTCATGTCTGTAAGAATGCCACTTTCCAAGGCCAGTCATGTCTGTAAGAATGCCACTTTCCAAGGCCAGTCAGTGTTTAGCCAGTCATGTCTGTAAAAATGCCACTTTCCAAGGCCAGTCAGTGTTTAGCCAGTCATGTTTGTAAAAATGCCACTTTCCAAGGCCAGTCAGTGTTTGGTAAAAGGGATTGACGTTGTTTCTTATCGGTTAGAAATGAATCAATTTATATGTAATATATTATATTTATAATAATTAGTCATAATTACTTTAAAAAATAAATGGTACGGAACTCCACACAGACTTTCTCGCTCTATGGTTTAAAAATGAAGATATTTACTCTAAACTTGTAATATATGTGAAACGAAATTATATACACTAGCAAACCCAAGGAAATTGCACTATACTTATGTAAAACATTTTTTGAGTTCCGGTTTTATAATTTTATTTTTAAAGAATTAATGTCCTCATTTGTATGTTACGCCGATAAAAAAGATCAATATTGGGTCCACAAGGGTCAACACTTCGTATTAATATTTCGACTTCCAGTTAAAATGTATAACATTTTATTAGCTGTTGTACATCTTCATGTTATCGCATTGCTATTAAATTCCTCATTTATAATTATGTTGTCCAATAAAAAATGTAAATATTGACTATTGAGTCCAAAATGGAGCTAGATCATTGTAGTACAATCATTTCTCCTAAGTGGTTTAAGGAAAAATAACATACACTTTTTGAAGATACTTACTTATATTTAATCACTATGGCATTGGAGAATTATTGCGTTAAAACTTAAGTAGTATCTCTTTACAACTAAGGCTCACAAAATTGTATTAATATATTTGCCAATATCTCAGAAACTGTTGGTTTTATAAAAATATATTTCATATACAGGTTTGTAATTTTCAATAGTACCACAATTTTGCAATGATAAGTTATTTAGTATCTCAAATAATTGTGGAGATACGAAAGTTTCTGCTTCTGTAAAGTACCCTAAAAGTAACTTTCATGGGGAAATGAAAATATCCATTTTACTTATGATCTTAATCAACGCATAGATACGAATTTGAATCAAATCGTTATAGGTCTCGTAGGTCTACTTATTATTGCTTAAAAATAATTAAAAAAAACTCCCTTAAAATGATATTTGATAAGTTAGGTCTGTCAGGCCTTAATACATCATAAAGCACTAAACGTTATTCGGTAAGAGAAAACTCTAAATTAAAGATATATATATATATATATATATATATATAAAGGTTAAATAACTTTATTATATTTGTTATTCAAAATAAAATTTAACTTATTCGAACAAACTTAGGCTAGGGGTTGTTATTTAAGAATGAACACAGAATTCACATCTAAGACGAATGACATATTGTTCAAAACTCTGAAAGGGACACTTGTGTTTGTACTGAAGTTAGAATAGTGTGACAGTTTCAACTGAAAGAGGGGTACTGTCAACTGGCCAGACTGTTAGCCGAACTTTTCTGCTTTCACAAACATTTATTTTGAAAATTTAATTTTCATAGGAGCGATTAACCCGAACGGTTAGTAAGACGTGGTGCTAAATTTTTAAAAAAATGATAGGAAGTAGTAAAATAGCTTGTGGAAAGTTGGAAGGAATTATAGATTTCTTGATATGTTGAGTTAGAAATAAATATAGACATATCCCTGGTGTTAGTTAGCAATATTTTATTATTAATCATCATCATCATCGTCATGAACAGCTTCCACCACCTCTCTTCCTCAACCTTGTCCCAGTCCTCTCCATTCTCCTCACATGGCTATACCACCTCTCTTCCTCAACCTTGTCCAGTCCTCTCCATTCTCCTCACATGGCTATACCACCTCTCTTCCTCAACCTTGTCCAGTCCTCTCCATTCTCCTCACATGGCTATACCACCTCTCTTCCTCAACCTTGTCCAGTCCTCTCCATTCTCCTCACATGGCTATACCACCTCTCTTCCTCAACCTTGTCCCAGTCCTCTCCATTCTCCTCACATGGCTATACCACCTCTCTTCCTCAGCCTTGTCCAGTCCTCTCCATTCTCCTCACATGGCTATACCACCTCTCTTCCTCAACCTTGTCCCAGTCCTCTCCATTCTCCTCACATGGCTATACCACCTCTCTTCCTCAACCTTGTCCAGTCCTCTCCATTCTCCTCACATGGCTATACCACCTCTCTTCCTCAACCTTGTCCCAGTCCTCTCCATTCTCCTCACATGGCTATACCACCTCTCTTCCTCAACCTTGTCCAGTCCTCTCCATTCTCCTCACATGGCTATACCACCTCTCTTCCTCAACCTTGTCCAGTCCTCTCCATTCTCCTCACATGGCTATACCACCTCTCTTCCTCAACCTTGTCCAGTCCTCTCCATTCTCCTCACATGGCTATACCACCTCTCTTCCTCAACCTTGTCCAGTCCTCTCCATTCTCCTCACATGGCTATACCACCTCTCTTCCTCAACCTTGTCCCAGTCCTCTCCATTCTCCTCACATGGCTATACCACCTCTCTTCCTCAACCTTGTCCCAGTCCTCTCCATTCTCCTTACATGGCTATACCACCTCTCTTCCTCAACCTTGTCCAGTCCTCTCCATTCTCCTCACATGGCTATACCACCTCTCTTCCTCAACCTTGTCCAGTCCTCTCCATTCTCCTCACATGGCTATACCACCTCTCTTCCTCAACCTTGTCCAGTCCTCTCCATTCTCCTCACATGGCTATACCACCTCTCTTCCTCAACCTTGTCCCAGTCCTCTCCATTCTCCTCACATGGCTATACCACCTCTCTTCCTCAACCTTGTCCAGTCCTCTCCATTCTCCTCACATGGCTATACCACCTCTCTTCCTCAACCTTGTCCAGTCCTCTCCATTCTCCTCACATGGCTATACCACCTCTCTTCCTCAACCTTGTCCAGTCCTCTCCATTCTCCTCACATGGCTATACCACCTCTCTTCCTCAACCTTGTCCAGTCCTCTCCATTCTCCTCACATGGCTATACCACCTCTCTTCCTCAACCTTGTCCCAGTCCTCTCCATTTCTCCTCACATGGCTATACCACCTCTCTTCCTCAACCTTGTCCAGTCCTCTCCATTCTCCTCACATGGCTATACCACCTCTCTTCCTCAACCTTGTCCAGTCCTCTCCATTCTCCTCACATGGCTATACCACCTCTCTTCCTCAACCTTGTCCCAGTCCTCTCCATTCTCCTCACATGGCTATACCACCTCTCTTCCTCAACCTTGTCCAGTCCTCTCCATTCTCCTCACATGGCTATACCACCTCTCTTCCTCAACCTTGTCCCAGTCCTCTCCATTCTCCTCACATGGCTATACCACCTCTCTTCCTCAACCTTGTCCCAGTCCTCTCCATTCTCCTCACATGGCTATACCACCTCTCTTCCTCAACCTTGTCCAGTCCTCTCCATTCTCCTCACATGGCTATACCACCTCTCTTCCTCAACCTTGTCCAGTCCTCTCCATTCTCCTCACATGGCTATACCACCTCTCTTCCTCAACCTTGTCCAGTCCTCTCCATTCTCCTCACATGGCTATACCACCTCTCTTCCTCAACCTTGTCCCAGTCCTCTCCATTCTCCTCACATGGCTATACCACCTCTCTTCCTCAACCTTGTCCCAGTCCTCTCCATTCTCCTCACATGGCTATACCACCTCTCTTCCTCAACCTTGTCCAGTCCTCTCCATTCTCCTCACATGGCTATACCACCTCTCTTCCTCAACCTTGTCCAGTCCTCTCCATTCTCCTCACATGGCTATACCACCTCTCTTCCTCAACCTTGTCCAGTCCTCTCCATTCTCCTCACATGGCTATACCACCTCTCTTCCTCAACCTTGTCCCAGTCCTCTCCATTCTCCTCACATGGCTATACCACCTCTCTTCCTCAACCTTGTCCAGTCCTCTCCATTCTCCTCACATGGCTATACCACCTCTCTTCCTCAACCTTGTCCAGTCCTCTCCATTCTCCTCACATGGCTATACCACCTCTCTTCCTCAACCTTGTCCCAGTCCTCTCCATTCTCCTCACATGGCTATACCACCTCTCTTCCTCAACCTTGTCCCAGTCCTCTCCATTCTCCTCACATGGCTATACCACCTCTCTTCCTCAACCTTGTCCCAGTCCTCTCCATTCTCCTCACATGGCTATACCACCTTAGTCGTGCCTTCCCTACCTTGTTCTAGACTGACGCTTCCCTTGACTATTACTTTCTCATTTCCTCTTTCTCCTCAGAAATCTCATTCCCCTCTCCTGTATTCTGCTTCTATCCTTCTACCTACGTTTCTGCAGCGTACGTCACTATTGGCATTGTATATTGTCTGCTACAACTCAGGCTTCTCACCTTCTATTACTATCACTTAATCTAATTCTTGATATGATTAAACAAGTACATCTCCAATTCTGAATCACGGAACACTTTACGATTCGTTTAGTGTTCTTAATGTAGGATACGTGCAAGGTTAGTAAAGAGCATCATAAGGCCTGTGTGGACAGCGAGGGACGAAGGTCCAAGAAACCAGATGGAAAACTTGTCTTTCTATTTCGTTAAAGTTTGTACATACTGTACGTATTTTTTTTACTTTCTCGATATCTTACAGGTAGATAAAGTATTGTGATCGACAAAAAAAATTGAGCTCAAGATTTTGTTTCATGACTCTCCAAACAGTAAAGAGAGGTTTTTACAATGGCATCTGTCTGTGTGTCTGTTTAACCCTAAAATTAAGAATAGGTTCGTAAAGGGTGAAACGAGAAAAAATCAATTTTCTCAAAATTGATTTTAAAGATTTTGATTAAAATTCGTATCTAGGCGTTGATTAAGATTATAAATAAAATGAATATTTTCATTTTCCTGTGAAAATGAATTTTAGAGTACTTTCCAGAAGTGGAATTTTCTTTATCTCCGCAACTGTTAAATACATTAAATAACTTATTATTGCAAAATTGTAGTACCATTAGGAATACAAACTTTTATTTGAAATATATCTTCATAAAACCAATAATTTCGGAGATATTGATAAATATATTGATACAATTTTGTGTTCTTTAGTTGTAGAGAAATACTACTAAAGTTTTAATACAATATCTCTCTAATTCCATAGAGTAAGTAAATGATATCTCTCAAAAGGTGTTTGTTCTTTTTTCTTTAACTTCTGAGGGGAAATGTTTGTACAGCATTGAATTGTTTCTATAATTTTAGACTCAATAGTCAATATTTACCTTTTTTATTTGTTTAAATTTATAAATGAGGAATTTAATAAAAATTCGATAACCGTAAGATGTACAACCCCTAATAATATGTCAAAATTTTTAACCGGACGTAGAAATTTTAATACGGAGTTTTGACCCTTGTGGACGCAATATCGACCTTTTTTGAGAGTGTCTAAATATACTAGTGAAGACTTTAATTCTTTAGAAAGAACATCATAAAATAAAGCAATCTTTGTTTGGCTGTTTTGATGTGTATTATTTCGTTTCACATATATTTTGAGAGTTGAGTAAACATCTCCATTTTTAAATAATAAAGGTAAAATGTTCGTGCTATGTTCCGTACCATTTATCTATTTTTGTATTTTGTGAGTGGCTATTTCTATGACTACTATTGATTACATCTTAGATTAAAACATAAACAGGCATGTATACAAACTATAGTTATGTGACATCCTTAAGGTTCCAGGAAGCGTGCCATAAATAATATCCAAGGAGTCACAACAGAAAACAGGTTGTTTATTTATTTATTTACAAAAGCTGATACTGAAGTATAGACAGTACAACAATGTTATAAGAACACTAGTATTGGTAGGACCAAATTAACGTCTGGTGTTCAAAAACAAGACAAGTGATTTTACTATAATAATAACCTCGCAACAAGCTAATATATATATATCCAAAAGCCTATAGGCTGCTGAGAATCAGCCCAGAATATACATAATTATAGAATTAATAGAAAAATAAGCGAGAGCATCACAAGCTCTCAAGATAAAGGATTTTTCTATACACTCGTTAAACTTGGCCATTCTAATGCCTTTCCTAAAAAATTATCACCCATGACAATGTTTATATAGAATATTCAAACATAACAGCTTGGCACAATTTAATATAACCATCTCTGCCAATAAACGCCATTAAATGTTAGTTCAGTTTAACAAACAAGAGAACTACATGTTGGTCAGACGTATCTATAAACGCCATTAAATATTAATTTTAGTATAACAAATAAGAGAACCATATTTTTAGTTTAGTCAGTGCACCAGAGGCCCCAAACTCAGCAAACTAATCAACGTAAATTAATTAATAGCAATAAAATAGTTAGAGCGCACCGGTAAAAAAAACCTACATATTTACAATTACATAATATGCTCGCAACAAGTCCACTAGATATTTCCAAGCCCCAAAGAAAGACTATATTCATCATTTTTAAAGTTAATTCCAAACGACAATTTTGTAAAGCCAACCCCCCCCCCCCCCATAATGATATCGAAACTTAATTTTGAATTATATGCCCTAGAGAAGATTTAAGTGGGTGCCTTCACTTTACAAATGCCGGTGGTACAATGAGTAAATAACCTAAAGTAACAAGCCATCACGAGCGGGGTGTTGAGTTCGGCCTCGCTTCAGTTCACGTTGTACCTCCCTTGGTGGAGAGTGTCGTTATGTGTGAGCTCCGGAGTGCCACATTCAACAAGGCAGGCGGTGAGTACAGCCCCATGTTACGGACCATTATACAGATTGTTTCTAACATCGTTACAGTTGTAATATTATATTCTCGGCTAAAAGGTGCTAACATCTTTTACAGGAGACAACTTGAGTGTTTAAATTAGTTTTCTTTACTCATTATAATGATTTTTTTTGTTCCTCAAGAATAATTATATGTTTGTATACTATTATGATTAAATAATAATAATAATTATTATTATTATTAGCACTGTTTCTTACTACCCGTTCAGTTTATACGAACTTACATTAATGTGTAATGGTAGGGTGATTGTGAGATGAAATGGAGGACCTACAGTTTAACGTGGAATCCGAACCACGGTGGAGGCCTGACATTCCTCACATTAACAAGCTGTGATTAATACACGTCTTGTCAGAGGAGAATGAAGGGTTTGGCAATCAGATAAATCTGTGCCGGGACCTAGGATTGAACCCCGGACCCTCAGCACATAAGTCGGACACCTTACCCCTAGACCACCAAGTCACCATATGATTAAATGATATTATAAAAATAATATTTATAACAATAAATTACTTATCTATTTGAGCTACTTAACATGCACTTTCTGAACTTACTGATTATATCAATACGCGAGTTCTAAAATACTTTACAATAGTAAAGACAAAACACTCAGCTCCCGGACCCTTAATTAATCACTTCGAAAAGGGAAACCCACAGTTAATCAAGTATATATTTTTTGTTCATGCTGTAATTTGAACCCGGGACCTTTAACTCAGTATGCAGACACGCTGCCTACTAAAGTAAGGATGCTGGCTATTTAATTTATGTTATTGACTTTATAACTGATGTAATCGTCCCATTAAAACTTGTATATTATGTTTACACGCCTCCATGAACCAAATATACGATAAAATGAAGACAATTAATGTGTATGTTAGGTTACTTTTGAGTCGGATATCAGTACTAATTGTTTATACTTTCTGTCACATTTAGTTAATTTTCTTAAAATATAGTTTAATGTTTTAAAATAAAATAAAATAAAATAAATGATACACAGTAGATTAATTTATTTTAAAACTAGAATTATTTTGAGTCAAAATCGTTTGGTAGGGGAGAGCGGGGGAATCCCGCACAGTTGGGCAATACCGCACACCCTCAAACAGCTCACTTTTTTCACTGTGGAAAAATACCTACCATGGCATACTCTAGCGGCTTATAGGGTGAACTAAATAGCGTAAGCTCAGAACACAAGTGGCCTTTGTTTCTGTGTAATCATTGTTTTTATATTATTATTATTAGCACCGCGTCTTACTACCCATTCGGGTTATACGCACTTACGCTAATGTGTAATGGTAGGGTGATTGTGAGATGAAATGAAGGACCTACAGTTTAACGTGGAATCCGAACCACGGTGGAGGCCTGGCATTCCCCACATTCACAAGATGTCTTGTCAGAGGTGAAGGAAGGGTTTGGCAAACAGATAAATCTTTGCCGGGACCGAGGTTTGAACCCCGGCCGCCAGCATAGAAGTCTCACACCTTACCCCTAGACCACCAGGTCACCTCCAATTGTTTTTTATAGTTTTATTCTTTTGCTTACTATTTTCAATAGTATTTTATTAAAGGTAAGTCCATTTGGATGTATATTTACTATTTTCTCATAAGCATCTTCAAATAGAACTTGTTTTTAACAATAAGTCCATACCAGTAAACATTCCTTCTAAATAACACAATATTTGTTGAAGAGGTAGAAAATGGCGAAACGTGTTGTGGGGTAATCCCGCACGTTTAGAGAGGGCATTCCCGCACAGTGTGCGGTATTACCCCCTTCTTGTTTCTTACGGCAATATAAACATAAGAAACAATTATTTTTATATTCCCTTAACCTACGCGTAAGCATAAGATCTAAAAGTAAAGAATTTAATTAAAATGGAACACTAATGTATTTATACTCCGTGTGGCTTCTTTAGAATATTTAAAGTGTTTATTTAAGCATAGTTCGGAATCTTGATATTATATTTAGACCAAACTAGTGTAACAATCACGATGAATTGAAAATTGAACAAGTATTGACATTTAAAGTGGAAATTGTTTTGGTTCTTTAACATAGTTATTTACAATTATTGAAGACCTGAAAATGTGAACCAGATAAAACCCAAAAACTAAATATACAAAATGAACTTAATTTACAAAACAACATCATGAAATTTAAAAAAAAACTTGTAATATTAAAATACATAAAATACGAACCCATATCTTAGAAACAAAATTTATTTTCTGGATAATTTATAGTTTTTTTTGTTGAGGTATTTAACGTGCACTTTCTGAACCAAGTGATTATATTAACACACGACAGATTTCTACTATAGAAAACGTATGCGCCTTCAAATTTTGCTGGAAATGTAGGCTACTTTCACACACTTTCCAGGGCTCTTTTACATACCACAATTAAAATGGGATCAATGGCTTTACTTACCCTCCGAAGGAAGTTGTGCTACGAATTTTTATTTATCATTAAAATTCCGCCCACCTCACCTGGGTTTGAACCCACGAATATTGGATTCTAAGGTGAGCTCTTTTCCTCAAGACCATCGAGAATTTTTATTGTAGAATTGATTTATATCAGTTTCATGATATTGATATTTACTTGATTCTCATTCTCAGGTTTTCAATTGTATTTTTATTAATAATTATGGGTCTGCATATGTAATTTGTAGTACAACACAAGCGTTTACAGAATAGCAATCTATATATTTTTTAAATCAAAATCAATTTATATTTTACTATATTTTAGATGCCGAGAAAGAGACAAAGGAAAACAGATAAAGCGAAATGGACTGGAGATGTGATGAAAGAAGCCTTAAAAGCAATGAATGAAGGTGGAAAGCTGAGAGCAGTATCCAGGGCATATGGAATTCCTGTTTCTTCTCTAAAGGATAGATATAAGTCTGGTCAGTCACAAGAGGCACGTTTAGGAAGAAAAGCTACCTTTTCTGATGAACAAGAAAAAGAACTGGTTAAACATGTCATTATGATGGCTAAAATATTTCATGGAATATCACCTATCGAGCTTCGAAAAATCGCTTTTGAATTTCAAGTAGAAATAACATACCACACAATTTCAACACCACCTTAAGAACTGCTGGTAAAGACTGGCTCAGCGGGTTTCTACGGCGAAATCAAGAAATCAGCCTTCGGAAACCAGAGGCAAAAAGCGTGAGTCGAATTATAGGTTTCAATAAGGATGCTGTGCAAAAGTTTTTCTCAAATTTGGAAGGAGTAATGGAAAAACACAAGTTCCCTGGCTCGAGAATCTATAATATGGACGGAACGGGAATTTCAACTGTTCATACCCCACAGAAAATATTAGGACCTAAGGGGCTAAAGCAAATAGGATCTACAACAAAATGGGAGAGAGGCAAAAATATTACCGTATGTGCTGCTATGAGTGCAAGTGGAAGCTTTGTACCCCCTATGTTTATTTTTCCTCGATTAAGGATGAGTCTTACACTCACCAAAGGTGGTCCAGAAGAAGCTATTTATCATTGTTCTAAGAATGGCTGGATTAATGAAGAGCTGTTCATTATTTGGCTCCAACATTTCGCGAAATGTGTGAGACCAACCAAGAACGAACCAGTTCTACTAATCATTGATAATCATGGTACTCACAAATCCCTGCAGGCTTTCACATTTTGTCGAGAGAATGGAATCGTAGTCTTGACAATTCCACCTCACACATCACATAGACTCCAACCTCTGGACCTTACCTTTTTTGGTCCTCTGAAAACTGCTTATAACAGAGAGTGTGGTTTATTTCTCAAGACCTTTCCTTATGAGAAGATACGACCTGATGATGTTACTTCACTTTTTAATAAGGCTTTCATAAGGATAGCAACAATTGAAAAGGGAGTATCCGGTTTTTCCTCGTCAGGAATCTTTCCACTTAACCCAAACAAATTCACGGAAGAAGACTTTGCACCAGCAGTAGCAATGCCCCAAGCTGTTACTATTATGGAAGAATATGTTCAGGATAACGTTCAGGATAACATAGAAAACAGTGCATGTTTCAAAACTAAAACAGTGGACACTCAACAACCATCTACTTCAAAAATAGTTTCTGTTAAAGATATTAAGCCTACACCCATTCTAGATTATAAACCATCAAAACAGCACCGTTCATCAAGAATGCAAAGCTCTGTTATTTTTACAGCAACGCCCTTGAAAAAAACACTCGAAGAAGCAGATTTCAAACGTAAGAATAAAACAATCCGAGAAAATGAGAAAGAAGCAAAGAAAAAGAACATAAGAAAATGTGAGATACAGAAGAAATTTAGGGATAAAAACAAAGAATGTTCCAAGAATGAAATTAATAATAAAATAAAAAGTTGCTTTAGTGCGAAAAAAAACTCCTCCAAGATAGCTCAGATGAAGGAGAGAATTTATCAAATCTGTGCGATGATGATGAACTGGGTGATATTGAACCTGAATCCTCTAATAATTTGCCTATGTTTAACAATTCAGATTGTAATTGTATGTTTTGTGGAGAATTTGGGAGGAACAAGGAGTTGTGGCTCAGATGTGTTCTTTGTTCACGTTGGGTACATGCCGAATGTAGTGCAGCGGAAAGAGCAGACAATTTTGTTTGTGACTTTTGTCTCAAAAAGTAAAATATATTTAATTTATATTGCCACCTTTTGATATCTCTGTAAGTGAACTATGTATTTTACTATTATTAAATTTTTAGTTTTATGTTTAGGCATATACATAATTTATATAAGTTAATACAAGGTTAATTCTACTAGTTAAATTGTATTTTTTGTGTGTATAGCAAATTATAGTTTTATATAAATCAATAATTATAATTGTACGGTATTTCCCCTCTATGTGTGCGGTATTGCCCTACCAGGGTGGGCAATGCCGCACAATGACTATTTCCATATTTTAATTAATTATAAGAGAATGCTAGATTCAGTATATAAAAGTAATACACTGAATTGATGTATAAAAAACAAAGTTTACAATGATATATTACTAGATTTAATAGACTATATGAGAACATAGCAATGTCTTGTTTTGCTTAAGTGTGCGGTATTCCCCCACTCTCCCCTACTTTTAATGTTTTTTCGGGATTCATCACTTTTATATCACTTACTGAATTTGTGTGAATAGGTATCAAGAGCGCTCATTCTTATGAATGTTCTGGGGCTGAAAGTTGTTTTTACACTTCAATGGGTAGCATACATTTGTAAATATTCTCGAATATATTTTCTCTAATTATTTTTTTATCAAGGTTACTTTAATAAGTCCCACACCGCGATGCTTTCTTAAATCTTTTTCCAGCTTTAATTATTCGGTTAGTTACTCAGCAAGGCAAAGGCTATCAAAAGACAAATGCCTAATCCATAAAGCTACTCTAAATACAGGCTCTTGTTTGTGGCTGTAGTCACCAAGATGCGGAAATTCTTTGTTGTGTTTGTTCGGAACCCATCCTGCTAAATACTAAAATTAACTTCTTTCAAGGTCATCAATTCCCTGGTTCTGATCGTCCTTTGTGACAAACTAAAGTGCACAAACAGTCAAAAACAATCAGAGGAGAGGGATAATTTTATTTATCGGTTTTAATCGGCGGCAATAGATTTTCCAGTGAATTCTGATTAAGCCTATTAGTTTAAAAAATAAAAATGATGAAAGTTATGCTTATTCTTCAAATCTTGAAAGAGATAAATTTAAGACATTGATTAAATTACACACCCTTTCTTAAATAAATGAATTGATTTAATTACACAGCATTTCATCATTTCCATATGATGTACTGTTGTGTCCAATATTTTGTTTTGATTAAATAGTTGTGTGATATCAGAAGTATTTCAGTGTTGGATCAGAAACATGAAGAGGATATCATCCGGATGCTCAATGCCAGTTCTGAAGTTGCGTAGCCCGTGCGCGGATGGAGCTTAGACGAATGAATACATCAGAGAAAAGTCATCCCGTATAGAGAAGAAAACTCGGTGAACTGACAAGCGCTTAAGGCCCATTGACACAATATTAGTTGACTAATGCAAGTACATTAACTTGGCTGCGCGCGCACAGCTTGCATCGTGTAAACAGACAAGCAAGCTACTAACATGCAAGTCCACTTGCAACTGAAAAAGTTGGTCACCTTCCAACTTTACTAATGCAAGTAGACAATTCAAAATGGCGGCAACTGAAGAATTGGTTGTGCGGGGGACACTTATTTGTGGAAAGTTATGAAAAAAATGAGTTTTTGTGCAACTTTAAGCACCGAATTTATAAAGATAAGAATGCGAAGAATATTGAAACTAGAGGATACTGTAAAGTTAAATCAGGTGTACATTTATTTCACCAATAGAGAGATCAATTAGCACAACTTTATTTTCAGCTATGTATTTAGAAGCGATAGTAATACAAGTGAAAAATGCGTGTCAACACAACTAGCATGTTAGTGCAACACCCTCCACCGATCTTATAGGTAAGGCCCCTAAAACTACAAGAAAGGGAGGGGGTAACAAACTTTATAAAAGAAGACAAATAGAAAAGCATGGGATATGTATAAAGAATATTTTTATTTACTCAAAAGAAATGGTAACAATCAATCAATTTGTAAAGTGGCCTTAATTGACAACTTCTAGTAGCTACTGTTCTGTAGAAAAACATTGCATCATCACGTGCGCCTGTTTACAGGCAACCGGTAGAACTTCTACGTACAGACAACATGACTATCTGTACATAAACAAAGAGAAGGCTTAAGGTCTTTTCTTAAAGTGTTACAAAAAATTGTCCTAAATCTCAGCCGGTAATACGCTATAATAAGAATAGTAAATTTAAAGTACTTCAGTACGAGGAAATCTCTTAACTCTTACGTTACCTCTACGTTAAGCTTTACTTTTATTTACATATTTACAAGGTTCATAAACCAAGGTGAAATATTAACACACAACTCTAGAGATGAGATTGCGCGGCAGGTTTGAATAGACATAATAAATACTAAAATAGCCTAACAACAATAATGTGATGGATATCATCTATATCCAAGACAAGCAAGTGCAAAGAAGTTGCGCTGCCACACAATAGTAATATTCAATTATTAACGTCACGACAAAGGATTACAACTCAATCAGTAACAACACCCACAAATAACTAAGATGTTCCCAAACTCCCAAAGTTTAGCATAACTGTTAAACATAATTACATTAAATATTAACTTCCCTAACAACGTTCTCAAGGCGACTTTGAATTTAGCATACAGCCCGCCCATTATCCAGCTAACAAACTTAATGACAATAACAAAATACTGAACTTACCAAGATTCGACGTCAGCCCGATTAAATTCAAAGTATTTAAATAAACATATATACTGGGCTCTCTTTCATGACGCTAAATAGATGTCTACACAGATTTTATTACAAGTTTTAAACAAACGTAACTCCTCCATGACGCTAGTTCTACAACATGTTATTTACCATTTAAACTATAAGAATGTATGTCTTTCCTCCATGACGCTGAAGAGATAAGTCGTCTACTAAATTAAATTACAAGTTTTAAACAACGTGCTTCCTCCATGACGCTGAATATAAAAGTTATATTTTTCACATCTTACATCCGTCTATATATTGAGTCTAGACCACGTTGGAAAAGGAAGGGGGGACAGTTTAATTCTAAGTCAGGCGCGCAGAAAGAAGGCATGACGTCATCGCGCCATAGTCTCAGAAGGCTTCCAGGTCGCTGATTGGACCTCTCGTGTCGCATTGCTGTTGTTTACGATAGTTTTGGAGTCCATCTTTTTGACTGATAACTTCCAACATCAGATATCAGGTGTTAGTTGCTTCAACCCTCCGCCAGAGGGCAATCCAGGGCGTGTCAGTTTTTTGCCAGGTATCTTGGAACAAAATCGCCCATTACTAATGTTATTTTCGGGACGGGTAGAACTTCAAATACGGGCACCTCCAGCCGCTGTCACCCTACGCTTCTATATAGGCCGTCTTGACCTGGGTCGATATCTAGTGAGGCATTCTTGGAGATCAGAAGGTACGTGTTGAACATTTTATCATGTAGAAGGTTGATGTTGAATTTATTAGAAATGCTAATTGTTTTATAATGCTTGGAGCTACCTTGGACTACAATAGAGAAGTTAACTATTGTAGGATATTTGGAAGATACGTCGAGATTTCTCGGAGCGGGTAGTAAGGCTTAGGCGATAGAACATGTAACATCAGGTTGAGTGGGGCATTAATTGTACAATACGAAGATTGTATTGTTACATTAGTAAGCTAATAGCACTAAACTTGCATTAGTCCGTTGACACGGTGTTAGTGGACTAATGCAAGTTTAGTGTTATTAGCTTACTAACATGCTAGTTGTATTAACATTCATTTTTCACTTGTATTAGTATCGATTCTTAAAACATGGCTGAAAATGAAGCTGTGCTAACTGATCTGTCTATTGGTGCAATTTTTTTTATTACTGCGTCTCATTTCTCGTTCAGGTTATTTATACGTATATATTAATTACGCTTATGTGTTAGGATCTCGAAAGGGTGACTATAGAATAAGAACGGGTAGCCAAATAAATTACAATTTTTCAGTAAACGCAATGTATCCTTATTAGAAGACCTGCTTTAAAAAAATTGTTTTATACAAACAACATAAAAAAGTTAGTGATTAGTATGAGTAGCTTTCGGGACATATGGATACAGTGCTCTGATTGGCTGTCTAGACCACGTGACCACGCCCCCTCGCTCTCTGATTGGCTGTTGGCATTCCCCTCCCTCCCCCTCTTCCCCTTCTATGTGTTAATGGGTTTTCCCTGATGACTGGCACCCGTTTGGCGGCTAGGATTAGATCGTGACCTTGAATGATCTCTCAACCCTCCTGCAATGGTTTTTACCTGGTGACGTCATCACTCTGTTGCAACCCTGATGACTCATACATGGCGCCAGTTTGGCGGGACGACAAGATCAGTTGAGACAGGAATAAAATGTGACCCTGAACCAGTGAGATCATTGACCCTTGCAACTCTCCTCCGGCAAGGGTTTTTCCCGAAGTCGAAATCATTGCGTGTTATGTCGCAACCCTAATGACTCATACCTTGGCGGCTAGGAATAGATCATGACCTAGAAATCGTGAGGTAGTACGCGAGGTCATTGAACCTGGTTACCTGGGTTTTCCCAATGACGTAATCATTGCGTGTTTTGTCACAACCCTGATGACTCATACCTTGGAGGCTAGGAATGGATTGTGACCTTGAAACCATGAGGGCATTGACCTTGGCAACCGGGGTTTTCCCAATGACGTAATCATTGCGTGTTATGTCGCAACCCTGACGCCAGTATTGCAGCCCGACAAGACGAGTTGAGACAAGAATAGATATTGAGGTCCTTGACCCACGCAACGGGTTTTTACTATGACGTCATCGCAACCCGGGCGCGCGGTTTTACGGGCATACAAGACAAGTTTGGACTCGTAAGGGACAAACAATGAATAAAACACATATATTACAAATATATGTATTTATTATAAAGTAAAGGTTTTACAATTATACACTTTTACATAAATGACGCATAACTGGTACTCCCAATATAGTTTGATTTAAATTATTTACTATAAGTGTGAGAAATGAATATTTAACTAGATGAAATAAAACACAACAATATGTATCTAGGAAACCCCTATTATAATATCTTGAAATAAATAGTTTCCTGGCAATAAATACAAATCAATGCTTGATTATTAAAAACAAAAGAGTTTGATTAATGAAACAATGATATTATATAAGGATAATAAAGGCCAATATTACACGAGATAATGTGATATAATTTTATCCGCGACATTACAGGCTAAAAGTATAAAAAAATATATTAAGGCTCATCATCATTAAAGATACTCTGCCATCTAATCAAGGTATTCTATGATAAAAACATGTATTTTTTGTAGTAATCTCATACATGGCTATCTATTTATTATATTGACACTTTATATTGAAGTTGAGTAGGGTTAACTGAAACAGTACTTTCTTGTAAGTCTCAATTGCTAATACCTGATCATCATTACAACTACACGGATTACAACTGTTGGAATGTAAATTTAATATAAATTTGTATAGATTTATGTATGCTCTAACAATCATCAGTAGTACTAACTTAATGACTAACAAAATAATTGATACCACTTTGTTTTAAGGTATCTGGTAGAGCTTTATCTTGCCAAATCAAAGTACTCGTGTTTTAGTCTGTGACAGTTTATGTTTTATTTATTAAAACGAGATGGATTCTGAGATAAGCGATGTTGTTGTGTGATGCAGGATAAGACAATGCGCTGGAAGAGTTTACAGTCCAGGTGCTTCAAATCAAGAGAAAATTAAAAAAAATAGTTTACAAACGGATCCAGAGATTATAATGAAGTACGAAGAATTTTGAATCCAGTCCCGATCTAAATTTTAAGCTAATGAACCCTCACATTCTAAATTAGTAACAGTCAACAAAACAATCAATTAATATCGAGAAAAAAGAAAATGACCGCCTTAGAAATTCCCAGTAACAAAAATTCAATTTCCAAAAACAAATATATAGTGTGTTGGCTCGACTGGTTGAGTGATTTATTCTCGTCCGAAAAAATTAACAATTCAGGCATAAATTCTAAATTCTAAACTATCTCCTTGGACGAAAATATATCAATTACAGTTGAATATCCAGAAGACCTAGAAATTTCTCTAACATTTGACCAGTTTTATAAAACCATTCCTAAATTATTTACAAAGTTCACTAACCCTTATTATTTTAGAAGTGATAGTAAATCTCTTGCTGATGTTTCGGTCTTTTACACAATTACAAGTTATGAGAAATCATACCAAAATAAAATATTTAGAATGGTGGTTTGGAAAACTGGATGATCTCTCCTGAACAACATATTTTGACAAGGAAGAAACTACATCTTGTACAGGAAGAGTATTCAGAAGTATTCCGGTAATGGTTTCAGAAATTAAATATTTTGAAATAAATTTACAAGTGGGGAATTTTATTCAGAATTTTAGTTTATTTAATAATTCCTCTTCATAATTCCAAATGTAAGATTTTTTTCTTCAAAATTTGCAAGTGAAAATAGTACGTGCCTAAGCTATGTAAGTGTTTGATTAAATTTCGGGAAAATCATCAACATTTTTTTACCAGCTATAGAGTATATTACAGTATAATTTATAATATGACACATAGCCTACATTTTATGAGGTCATTTTATAATATTTGTTAATAAATTATATATTCAGATAAAAATATACATTTCTCTATTAATATTGTTCTATATTTGACTAAAAAGACACAAATAAAATAATATTTAACCCAAATAGTTGCATATTGGGAGGCTGCTGGTCAGAGGTATTGTACATGTAACATTTACCCTATTACCGTTTACAGACGGGACAAAGTTTAAATATCCTCAGGATGCTCTCTTGATTATGCAAAATATAGAAATACAAAACATTACAATATTTTTTTTTTGTAAAAATTACCACAACATGCCAAACGATTAAAAGCGATTTTTAAGTCCCTTTAATATATTTATTACAGGGATTACTCAAGACTTCCAGCATACTTGGTCTAATCGTCAAGCCCTTTTCTTGAAATGTTACCATTATATTTAACTCATTAATCAGTATAAAGCCCGGATCCATAATCAATCTTACATTTGTTAGGTATATCCTGACAAAGGAGGGATGGCTTACATTCACTAGGTATATCTTAGCAAAGGAGTGATGGCTTACATTTGCTATGTATATCCTGGCAGAGGAGGGATGGCTTACATTCACTAGGTATATCCTGGCAGAGGAGGGATGGCTTACATTCGCTAGGTATATCCTGGCAGAGGAGGGATGGCTTACATTCGCTAGGTATATCCTGGCAGAGGAGTGATGGTTTACAGTCAATAAAAATTAAACATCGATTTAAAAAAGGCGTTTACTATTTAAAATATTTGTTTTATTATAAGGACCATTACACACTGCCAGTAATGTCAGATGGTTTTAAATAAAACCATTGAATATATGACAGTGGCGGTCACTACATGACCGGTATGTACACTTTACATGATTATTTAAAAATACCTTTGATTTAAAATAGACTTTTTTTTATAAAAAATCTAAATGTTTTAATTTGATTTGATAAATGTATTTACACTAAATATTTTATGGGCACATTTGATGTAAATATTTAAATATTTACAAAGCTCTTATCATTGTTAATGGCGTCATGCGAATATAATGATAACTTATAAAATATAATATTATAATTTCGTTACTGAAAGTCTTTAAAGAAAAATATTATGTGGAAAAAATGGCAATCGATTAATTGTTATTAAATGTAAGAATTTGCAGATATTAAATCATCTGATATTTCAATAATTATTTATGTACACCTTCTTACTGATGTCATTCTTTAGTAGTCGAAATTTGTACCGAGAATTGACTATTTCTGGTAACAAGTTTTACTTGTAAAACCTGAACAATAAAAACAATTAGTTCAACTAAAAGTTACGTTCCAAACTCAAAATCCTATTCCGCTTATTTAGTATCTGGTGTTTTTTTTTTCTAACGCCCACTTTCCCTTCCTATGTGTGTTGAGAATACTATTTGGGACCATGCTTATTTGTAAGTTATTCTAACTTGATTCATTTCACAGTTATAGTTACAACTACCAAGCTTAATAATCATTTTGAGATGATAAGGGGAAAATACACTCTATAAGTAGCCTATATAAAATTATGAAACTCAAATAATACATTTTTTTAAATTCTTTCATTTTACTTTCAGTGTTTAACTCTTAAATTTATAGCTAAGTATTAAATATCAAATAATACTTATTACAAACGTTTTTCCCTATTTTAAATGAGACATTAATGACTAAAATATTAGTCATAAACTACTGTGAGAGATATATTGCTTTTCAATACGGTAGGAATACCTTTCAAGCTTGTGACACATTTTCTTCCGCCAAAAGTCGTCATCTTGTTCAATTTTCTCAATACTAAGCCATTTTTTCGCGTAAACTACAAAATAACAAAATCTTATTTTAGTGACATGTAGCTGTCCTTGAATTTGAACGAAATAATTGTGATTTTTCTTTAATCTCAACACAATCACAAAATCCAATTTGAAAGAGAAAATATAGATTTTAGATTATTTATTTATTTATTTATATGTAAATTTGTGCTTTAGCACATGGTCTAACATCATGAGCTGGGGTAAGGATAAGGCATTTAATTGCATAAATTAATGTAGCCATAATTTAATTGCGTGTGTAGAAGATTAGAATCATTGCATGGTGTCCATGAATAATAAATATTCTCCGTGATCATAAACATGCATAGTTTTACTATCAATGGACATGAAATAGGTGCCATTACAAAGACCAACTCAAACACACTCGTTTAATAGTAATTTAATAATTTGGAAAATTTGCCTAAAATATTTTATCGATAAAAAATTTATATTCAAAACAACGTAAATTATTTTTATAATGTATAAATTAGTATATACCTATCTATACTTTGGCTAGTTGTTAAAATCATTGAATAAAGAATGAATGAAAGCTTAGTGATAGAGCTCCCAAGGCTATCCCAAGAGTTACAGAAATAACATCGGTCAAAGATTTGATGATTCATTCATTGATCCAGGATTTGGGTTAAATAATGGCTAAACAGTTTTATTTTAAAACCTTGTAAATAATTTTCTATTATAGCATTATTCGTGATTGCTAATACAATGATAAATGTATGTATTCTCTTAAAATATATATCAGTTTTTCTAAAGTAAAAATAATCAGACCTATCTCAGATTCACATAAAGACAAGTCTTGGCAAACAACTTGGTGGTTTCTTTCACATAGGGAATCATCCTTTTAAATAATATAACTATTTGGAAACAACTTTTTGCTCAAGTTCACACAAAAGAAAGAAGAATTGAGTCCATCTATTACATATAATAAAACTCTAATGGGTGTCTACATTAAATTTTATTTTAGTTTTTAATTTTCTGATTTTTATAAACGATAGGCCAATTTATAAGATAAATAGAAAAAAGCGCTTCTAGGAAATTAAAGTCAAACTATCCCAGATAACTAAAATAGCTAGAAAGTATTTCAATTTTAAAATTAAGATTTGGGAAAATAAAAGGCTAAGAATATTTTTTTTTACACTTTTAGTGTTATAGAAAATTAAAATATTTTCAAGCACGTTGAAAAGATTACCTTCAATAATTGAAAAATAATGAAAATTTCAACTCAGAAAATTGGTTTCAAGAAAAAAAAGGGGACTTAATGTTACTGTTCATTTCAAGAACGCCTCCGGGCACACGAGCAAATTTTGATGCAAATACTGCAAACATTTAAACAATTAATCTTGGTTCCATACAAAAGGAAGTCTTTTGTGTGTGGTTTTATCGACATATAAAACATTGCCCTCACTTAATAACTTACATGTCTTAAATTATGTTTTTGGTAGTTTAGATGATTTGGTTGAAAAAAACTTACCAGACAGACATCAATGCAAGAGAAGACGCGGGCAGACTCTAGTGTACAAATAAATTATAACTTAGTGTTAACATTCTCATAAACATTTAATGTGTTTTAACATGGGTTTAAAATAATATTTCTCTAGCTTAACAACTCAAAAACTTCCTGTTTAGATTATTAAAAAAGACTTATTTTGGGGAGGTGGAGCGGTTTTAAGTATGCATTCACTTTATTGGTAACCAAACTGTTCCAAAATATTTAATTATCATGTTGAGTACTTTCCAAAAAAAAAAAAAAATTCCTCTGATGTCTTTTACGAGCTGGTATTTATATTTGGAGTCGACAATTTCTGGCAATAAGCTTTCTTTATAAAACCTAGAGAAAAGAAATAAACATTAGAAGATCTTTCAAATATTTGAAAGAAAGTTTAATTTTATAAAATAAAACGTTACTGTCAATAGAATCTATATTTTTTCTACGTGTATGTTTTGTTGAGGCCCACTAACTTATGTAAAGATGTTAAAAACACTGATAATAAAATAGCATGACAAAGGTAACCTTATCGCACTAATTTTATACCTAATGGCATTATTGAATTAAAACTAAAACAAATCACTTATCTTCATAAGAAATTAAAATAGTCGTAATAGAACAAAATATATTAAGCATAAAACATTACGATTAACAAAAAAGATGGATACAAAGTAAGAAATAAGATTCAATACAAGGTGATGCCAAATAAAAAACTTAGTGTGACTTTTGTTATTTTTCTTTTACCAATTTTTTCAGTTTTGGTCCAAGTTTTGTGAGAGACGGGTGCAAATGGTTTTTAGGTTGTAACCGATTCTATTGTTTTGTCTTGATCAGTGTCAGTGCGAAAAATGTTGTTTCGCATAGCAAGACGAAAAACAAATCAAAAACTTTGCTCACTCGTACAGTTTTGAGTATTTTGTCTTTACTTTTACCCAAAATTGGGACGTTCTCATAGTCAGCAGAAGTTTCAACTTCATGTTGAATGTTAATATTATTTATTTGAGATATTTAACGTTCACTTTCTGACCCGACTGATTATATCAGCACACAAGAATTTCTGTGAGTTAGAGAGAAAGGGCTACTAATTTTTCCGGGAAAGGTATTTTCACATAACTTTAAGGATTTTTTAATGCCACAATAAACATGGGACTAACGGCTTTATTTCCTTTCCGAAGGAAGTTGTGCTACGGGGTTTTATCGCTCAAGACAAGTCCGTTGACCCCGGTTGGGTTTGAACCCACAAACATGGGTCCTGAGACAACAGCTTTTGTTTCCGAGGATCACTTTCTGGAGGATAATACAGTTCAAACGACACAGCAGTAAATTTAGTATCTATAATCGAGATTTTGTTTGCACTATGAGGCGATTTAAGACAAAGGTGGCTTTTCATTTCTCACTTGAATTATTAAAGAAATGCACCATAAGTATAGTTCACGGCCCGGCCTGGAAAGATCCACGGCCCTGCAGTGGGAAATACTGCTTTAAACACACTCACTGGTGGTCATACAGTGTAATTCTTCTAGCTCTCAAGAAACTGGATTGATTTGAGGAACAGGTAAAGACACGAATACTAAAAAGATGCACAACATCTAAACTGTCCCTGTTGTTTACCCATGCTCACTCCATGCGGATGCAGGTGCACATTTGATAAACTACCTTCTTATGCCATTGCACTTAAATCACCTCTTAATAAATATGGCAGCTAAGTAATTAAAAAAATGCAGGTTGTGTAGCACACGTTTAAGTGTTTACATTTAGAGGACACTTGTTTGATTCTGGGGGTGCTAGAAAATAAAATTTCTATTTGTAGATGGATACGTCCTCCTATCTGAATAGTGAATATCTAGGCTATATTTCTGAATGTTAAGAACAAATCACATTGTTACCTAAGTTAGATTGTGTGTTTAAAAAGTGTACGGTAAATGCATGAATATAAATAGGCCTGTGTCATTTTTGACCAATTCACTATTGCTATATAAACATAAAAAACAGTCATCCGGAATCACCAATCCATATTTTCTACCCCTTATTCCAATTTATTTTCTTGCGATGGGCTGTGAGGTATAATCTTCTTCTTCCCCCTCTTCTATGGTCCACGGTTGTTTTTTCTCTGTTCATACTTACGTTAACTTTTTTTTAGCTTGCACTTGCTAAAATGTGGTCAAAATGTATGTATTTTTCAATAAAAAGCGCCACAAACTGCAAGCTTCTACCGAAGGTGATGACCCGACTGGAAGTATAAACAGCAAGAGAGAGCGAAATAGGATTAACCTGCTCGTCTGCCATTCTTTCACTTTACCTACACCCTCCTACGTTCAGAGCAAAGTTTGACCGGTCCTTTGCCGAATGATGGCGTTAGTATACAGGGAAATTTTACCAGTTGCTACCTCAGGTTAATAATAATACAAATAAATGTTGTGTTGTGACCCCCCCTAATAAATTATATGATTCGATTCACAAATCTCCATTCTATGTTCGTATACCATTGCCCTTTCATTTCCCTAGAATTTAGTTATTTAACGACCAATTCAAAAACTCCCTTATTTTGACTTTTCAAAGGGCGAAATTTCTTATTTTAAACTATGTTTACAGTTCTCTCTTATGTATAGAAACATATATTAGAGCTTTTGTATTCATTCAAGTGAAGACCAGACTTCAATACCAACAATAGTTTTATCAAAATCGTGATAGAGCTGAACACTTGAGTGACACTGTCTTGGCTCCCCTATGCAGGCCTCTTAAAGTCTAATTTCGCAATGAAGATAGAGCTATCATAACAAATCAAGAGTCAGGCTTTCGCTTTGTGGACCACATTGGCAGAATCATTAATAGTAGATAGTTATAAATATTTCCTAAAAGAAATAATACACTGCCGTAAACTAGTTTATGTATTTGGAATTAATCTGAAACCACCATTTTGACAAACACAACTAGCCCAGAAACCTTTGTGCAGAATAACTCTTAGAAAAAGTATGGATTTCTTTTTTATTTCTATACCCAGCAGAGTAAGCCTGTATTCATGTTCAAATCCTTAAAGATTGAGAGGACAATATACTAAACTATGGTGGTGGTTATTTCAACTTTTGTATCTAAGGCCATAATAACATTAAAGCAATCATTTAAACTCATTTAATTGAAAGGTAGTTAATACTTAACAACATACAAACTGGTTCACAACAATCCACCTAAACATTAAGCTAACAAATTAAAGTTAATTTACCATTTATAATATAAAGTTAAAATAAACTAGCATCACAATATAATATAATAATAAGATTTACATTTATTCACATAATGCAAAGCATAATAATAACTGGAAATTAATATATAAAAATAAACACACAAAAAATAATTGCCTTCTGTGATGTAAATGCCACGCTGTAGAATCAATATTTTAAAATCATTTTTGGTTTAATAAATCAAAGTGTTTATTCTTGAGGGTTGATATAACTTTCCTAAGACTGAAGGGCTACCTCCTACGTCACAGAACAATGCGCGCTCGATCCAGTCAACCTCCTATTTACTAACCTTGGGAGACTCGTACCAGTGTACACGAGATATACTCAGGAGGATTGCTTAGCCTGGTTTGTTTGTGATGGAGTTGCCGGGTTAGAAACTCACCCAAGTCTACGCATGCTGGTGTTCCCAATCTCGCTCCACTTAAATGCGGATGAAACTATTTTTAAATTCTACCTTCATCTTCCCCATTAGTTTAGTTTAAGGCGTACAGTCCGGACGAGTAGTGGGACGTTAAGTATAATGTAGAAACTTTATCAAATATCTCTTAAGACTCGTAACTTTGTGGGATTCGAATGAAAACCTTTCAAATATATTAAATATTTTATTGCTATATTTTTACTGAGCAACAACATTAATCCATGTTTTTTCATTAAACATCCCTTTATATTGTATATTCTTTTTTTTTTTAATGTTATCCCTTTAATGAGTTACCCATTTTTATACATTTCAAACTTTTTACTGGTTGGGTGTTTATTCTGCCCCCCATGTTAGAGCGATTTTTTTTCAATTCATATTGAAAGACAAATGGCATGGCTTTGTGAAATTAGGAAATGCCAATAATAGTTTATCACAGGACATTTAATCTTGTTATTTAATATGATCCGAACAACATTTTATTAATAAAATATATGAATTTTCCATGTTATCTTCATGTTTATAAAATTACTTTAAATAAAATGTATTCAATCTTTTTAATTCCTTTATTTACACATTATTCATTTACTAACAGCACGTCTCAGAACTCGTAGGCCTACAACTCCTAAGTAGGCCTACTCTAGTTGGTTAGGGATGAAGCAGGTTGTTACTAGAACAAGATTAAATTATTAATTATTATTCAAAATAAAGACTGCCTGTCTCTAGTCATTTCATTACTAAAAGGGCTGACGTTGAAACACGATAAGTGTGGAGACCTGATCGCATTAGTTAGGCCTAATTACCAAGCCGGGGACATAAAAGGAATAGTTCATTCTATCCAAGTTTGAGTTACCAGCTTAACAACATTGTTACTTGATTGACAGTAAAAACACCAGTTACTCTTATAGGGTATTTACTGTAAATAGGAAACTCGTTCACTAGTTCATCTCTCTGAGATTAAAACAAGAAAATGGATAAAGATAGAATCAATTTATTTGACTTTAGTTTAGAATATAAAAATGTATGGTGCAAAATATTAACATACACAGAGAAATGTCACTAGATTAAAAGTAAAAGGAATCTTAAAGAATGTCTAGTTTAATAATGATGTGTATGTATAAAGGTGTTTTTCCCAGTGGGTGCGGGTGACCCGTGTGAGAATTGCATCCACTGTCTCACAGAGCTGGGCATTGGCAAGAAACTCAACTCCGTTGTCAGGTACGTTAATATTAAACAACATCCACTGTCTCACAGAGCTGGGCTCAACTGCATTGTGAGTACAGATTACAGATATTGAGACTGTAATCGTGAGTAGAATTTCTTATGGACCAGGAGCACGGAGTACGGACCACGGGCATACGGATACAGAGTCTGTGTCTGGACATTAACACAACCAAAAAAAATAATCTGAATAACACTCATAACAAACTTACATTATGAGTATTAGTAACAAAAAATTTATCAATATTTTAACATATTAATTATTTACATTTCTAAACAACAGATTTTGACAAAAACTAGACCTAAATTAGCTTTGACCAATTACTTTCCACTTTCTCATCAGTACCGTACGGTACTTAATATAATTTGGTAACACTAATTGAGCTAGTTTAAACGATTGTGTATATGTGTGGACTTAGTTAATCTTATAATTATGCTATTAGTATTAACGGTAAGTATGCCTTTCTTATTTCGGTGCAAAAGCTCGAGATTTCAAGGTTAACGTTGACTTCTATTTAAAATATAATTGGGAGCATGGCTTTGTGAAATTAGGAAATGCAAATAATAGTTTATCACAGGACATTTAATTTTGTTATTTAATATGATCCGAACAACATTTTATTAATAAATTATATAATCTTTCCATGTTATCTTCATGTTTATAAAATTACTTTAAATAAAATAAATTCAATCATTTTAATTCCTTTATTTACACATTATTCATTTACTAACAGCACGTCTCAGAACCCGTTGGCCTACAACTCCTAAGTAGGCCTACTCTAGTTGGTTAGGGATGACGCAGGTTGTTACTAGAACAAGATTAAACTAAGTACTCTAGTTGGTTAGGGATGAGGCAGGTTGTTACTAGAAGAAGATTAAACAAAGTACTCTTCTTGGTTAGGGATGAGGCAGGTTCTTACTAGAACAAGATTAAACTAAGTACTCTAGTTGGTTAGGGATGAGGCAGGTTGTTACTAGAAGAAGATTAAACAAAGTACTCTAGTTGGTTAGGGATGAGGCAGGTTGTTACTAGAAAAAGATTAAACTAAGTACTCTAGTTGGTTAGGGATGAGGCAGGTTGTTACTAATACAAGATTAAACTAAGTATTCTAGTTGGTTAGGGATGAGGCAGGTTGTTACTAGAAGAAGATTAAACTAAGTACTCTAGTTGGTTAGGGATGAGGCAGGTTGTTACTAGAAGAAGATTAAACTAAGTACTCTAGTTGGTTAGGGATGAGGCAGGTTGTTACTAGAAGAAGATTAAACTAAGTATTCTAGTTGGTTAGGGATGAGGCAGGTTGTTACTAATACAAGATTAAACTAAGTACTCTAGTTGGTTAGGGAAGAGGCAGGTTGTTACTAGAACAAGATTAAACTAAGTACTCTAGTTGGTTAGGGATGAGGCAGGTTGTTACTAATACAAGATTAAACTAAGTATTCTAGTTGGTTAGGGATGAGGCAGGTTGTTACTAGAAGAAGATTAAACTAAGTACTCTAGTTGGTTAGGGATGAGGCAGGTTGTTACTAGAAGAAGATTAAACTAAGTATTCTAGTTGGTTAGGAATGAGGCAGGTTGTTACTAATACAAGATTAAACTAAGTACTCTAGTTGGTTAGGGATGAGGCAGGTTGTTACTAGAAAAAGATTAAACTAAGTACTCTAGTGGGTTAGGGATGAGGCAGGTTGTTACTAGAACAAGATTAAACTAAGTACTCTAGTTGGTTAGGGATGAGGCAGGTTGTTACTAGAAGAAGATTAAACTAAGTACTCTAGTTGGTTAGGGATGAGGCAGGTTGTTACTAGAAGAAGATTAAACTAAGTACTCTAGTTGGTTAGGAATGAGGCAGGTTGTTACTAATACAAGATTAAACTAAGTACTCTAGTTGGTTAGGGATGAGGCAGGTTGTTACTAGAAAAAGATTAAACTAAGTACTCTAGTGGGTTAGGGATGAGGCAGGTTGTTACTAGAACAAGATTAAACTAAGTACTCTAGTTGGTTAGGGATGAGGCAGGTTGTTACTAGAAAAAGATTAAACTAAGTACTCTAGTTGGTTAGGGATGAGGCAGGTTGTTACTAGAAGAAGATTAAACTAAGTATTCTAGTTGGTTAGGGATGAGGCAGGTTGTTACTAATACAAGATTAAACTAAGTACTCTAGTGGGTTAGGGAGGCAGGTTGTTACTAATACAAGATTAAACTAAGTACTCTAGCTGGTTAGGGATGAGGCAGGTTGTTACTAATACAAGATTAAACTAAGTACTCTAGTGGGTTAGGGATGAGGCAGGTTGTTACTAGAAGAAGATTAAACTAAGTACTCTAGTTGGTTAGGGATGAGGCAGGTTGTTACTAGAAGAAGATTAAACTAAGTATTCTAGTTGGTTAGGGATGAGGCAGGTTGTTACTAATACAAGATTAAACTAAGTACTCTAGTGGGTTAGGGATGAGGCAGGTTGTTACTAATACAAGATTAAACTAAGTACTCTAGCTGGTTAGGGGTGAGGCAGGTTGTTACTAATACAAGATTAAACTAAGTACTCTAGTTGGTTAGGGATGAGGCAGGTTGTTACTAGAAGAAGATTAAACTAAGTACTGTAGTTGGTTAGGGATGAGGCAGGTTGTTACTAATACAAGATTAAACTAAGTACTCTAGTTGGTTAGAGATGAGGCAGGTTGTTACTAATACAAGATTAAACTAAGTACTCTAGTTGGTTAGGGATGAGGCAGGTTGTTACTAATACAAGATTAAACCAAGTACTCTAGTTGGTTAGGAATGAGGCAGGTTGTTACTAGAACAAGATTAAACTAAGTACTCTAGTTGGTTAGGGATGAGGCAGCATGTTACTAGAAGAAGATTAAACTAAGTACTCTAGTTGGTTAGGGATGAGGCAGGTTGTTACTAATACAAGATTAAACTAAGTACTCTAGTTGGTTAGGAATGAGGCAGGTTGTTACTAGAACAAGATTAAACTAAGTACTCTAGTTGGTTAGGGATGAGGCAGCATGTTACTAGAAGAAGATTAAACTAAGTACTGTAGTTGGTTAGGGATGAGGCAGGTTGTTACTAATACAAGATTAAACTAAGTACTCTAGTTGGTTAGAGATGAGGCAGGTTGTTACTAATACAAGATTAAACTAAGTACTCTAGTTGGTTAGGGATGAGGCAGGTTGTTACTAGAAGAAGATTAAACTAAGTACTCTAGTTGGTTAGGGATGAGGCAGGTTGTTACTAGAACAAAAATATACTAAGTACTGTAGTGGGTTAGGGATGAGGCAGGTTGTTACTAATACAAGATTAAACTAAGTACTCTAGTTGGTTAGGGATGAGGCAGGTTGTTACTAGAAGAAGATTAAACTAAGTACTCTAGTTGGTTAGGGATGAGGCAGGTTGTTACTAATACAAGATTAAACTAAGTACTCTAGTTGGTTAGGAATGAGGCAGGTTGTTACTAGAACAAGATTAAACTAAGTACTCTAGTTGGTTAGGGATGAGGCAGCATGTTACTAGAAGAAGATTAAACAAAGTACTCTAGTTGGTTAGGGATGAGGCAGGTTGTTACTAGAACAAGATTAAACTAAGTACTCTAGTTGGTTAGGAATGAGGCAGGTTGTTATTAGAACAAGATTAAACTAAGTACTCTAGTTGGTTAGGGATGAGGCAGCATGTTACTAGAAGAAGATTAAACTAAGTACTCTAGTTGGTTAGGGATGAGGCAGGTTGTTACTAGAACAAGATTAAACTAAGTACTGTAGTTGGTTAGGGATGAGGCAGGTTGTTACTAGAAGAAGATTAAACTAAGTACTCTAGTTGGTTAGGGATGAGGCAGGTTGTTACTAGAACAAGATTAAACTAAGTACTCTAGTTGGTTAGGGATGAGGCAGCATGTTACTAGAAGAAGATTAAACAATGTACTCTAGTTGGTTAGGGATGAGGCAGGTTGTTACTAGAACAAGATTAAACTAAGTACTCTAGTTGGTTAGGGATGAGGCAGCATGTTACTAGAAGAAGATTAAACAATGTACTCTAGTTGGTTAGGGATGAGGCAGGTTGTTACTAGAACAAGATTAAACTAAGTACTCTAGTTGGTTAAGGATGAGGAAGGTTGTTACTAGAAGAAGATTAAATTAACTCATTTAAATTAAATAACGCATTTTTTCATTAGGTTTGTAAAAAAAATACATTTTCTTAGACATTTAATTTAATAATATTAACAGATGTATGTTGTTGTAAAGGCTGGACTTTATGGGGAGATCGAGGTTTGAATCTAACGAGGGACATTTGCCAACAACCCTCCACGCGAATACAGGTACACTTCATCCAAAAATCAACCCTACTCATTCCTACCCCATTTTAGTAATTAGTATACATGCATACTACCCAAACAATATTTTGACGCAATCTTCTATTAAATAAAGACTTTTCTTTATTGAAAGAAATTTATAAACAAAATTAGATTGCTTCAAATATAACTTTCAGCTAAGAATATTCCAGATCTGACGTTTTTCTACATGGGTATCCTTGTCAAGTGAGAACATAGATGGCATCTGGTTAGGACAGTGGTGGAGCCTCACGGCAGGTTGCCTTGAGTACCTTCTTTCTCTGCAAAACTGCTCCAGTTTGCAATTTTTTATTGTAAAAAGAACTAAAGCTTATTTTTTCAGAAATGCTTCATAATCAATAGTATACGCTCATATATACATTAATGTACCTACCAGGGGCGACTCGTCCCTAAGGCGCGGAGGCGCGCGCCCCCCAACCCCACGAATCCCCAGATCCTTTTAAAGTTATTATTCACACTCTCACGACAATGTTATCTTGCCATAATAGTTTCAAGAAAAATATGTTTTTGGTTTAAGTAATAGCAGGCAATGTTTTTAAAATAGCATGCTGTCGGGCGCAAGGCGGTTAGCGCCTGATATTGTGAGACCAAACCTTCCCCCCCTTCACCTCTTATCTTCAAATGGCATGCATTCAGGCGCACTACGGTCAGCGCCTGACATAGTAAGACCAAACCTTCCCTCCCCTTAACCCGATGTCCTCCTCCTACTATAGCTAGCTAGCTAGCATTGCTTATTCTTCTTTTGAAGGCGCACTCCCTCACGCGCCCTAAGGTTGAAAGCTTGTGAAATGTGTATAGCGTGAACCAGCAATAATTGTTGTCAGTCATCCTGCGTGCTCCTGCATATTGAGGATGTGTGTGGCGTGTGTGTTTATAATAATATTATGTAGGGTTATTTTAGGATAATGTTTATTTGAGTTATATGTTTTAATATTTTTTGTAACTAGGCATAATATGAATAGTTCAATTCAGGCGCTTAAGAGAACGAATATTGCAAGATTAACTCTTGATCAAAAAGAGAATTGAATTCATTAAGTAGGTCATGTCCTGAATTTTGTTATGGAACAAAGTGAAAACATACATACCTATATATTTATGCACATAACACAGCTGCAGAGTTTCTACAACTCATCCACGTCCTTTTGGGGAACTCTTTTTTTATCTTTCCATGTTGTTTGTGATATTAATTTTTGAGTTTAACTAAATGAATATGTAGCAAAACATATTCCGAATTTTGTGTCTTCTTTTAATTATATTATTTAGAAATAATTTAGGAACTAAACAGGCTGCGCCCTCCAGCTTCTAAAGTGACGAGCCGCCACTGGTAACTACTTATAATTAATACACCCAAATCAATTTAGCAGTAGACAAACTGTTGCTATGAGTGTTGATAACAGCAGCCTTTATAAAGAAAGTGTGAGTTACTATGATCACATGGTGTCAGGCAGTGTTCACAATGATAGTTATACCAGTAATAAATGGATATACATTTAATTTTACCTCTCTACTAATATATAATCTACTATTAGTTATATATATATATATATATATGATTTTATTTAACATTTCAGAAGAGAAGGATGGTTAAACCCCCAACCCTCTCTTGGATGTGTGTGTGTATATATATATAAAAGTTTAAAATATTTATTAATCTAGTCCATACATAATTTGTATGTATACCTACACATACAACTGTTCAAACATATGCTCTATTACCTGATATACATAAATATTTATATGTTACAACATCACCATAATCATACTTATCCACAGGTTCTACTTACCTTTCTTCCACTCCATCACCATAAGTATAGTTTATCCACTCGTTCTGTTTCCCTTTCTTCTACTCCATCACCATAAGTATAGTTTATCCACTCGTTCTGTTTCTCTTTCTTCCACTCCATCACCATAAGTATAGTTTATCCACTCGTTCTGTTTCCCTTTCTTCTACTCCATCACCATAAGTATAGTTTATCCACTCGTTCTGTTTCTCTTTCTTCTACTTCATCACCATAAGTATAGTTTATCCACTCGTTCTGTTTCCCTTTCTTATACTCCATCACCATCAGTATAGTTTATCCACTCGTTCTGTTTCCCTTTCTTCTACTCCATCACCATAAGTATAGTTTATCCACTCGTTCTGTTTCCCTTTATTCTACTCCATCACCATAAGTATAGTTTATCCACTCGTTCTGTTTCCCTTTCTTCTACTCCATCACCATAAGTATAGTTTATCCACTCGTTCTGTTTCTCTTTCTTCTACTCCATCACCATAAGTATAGTTTATCCACTCGTTCTGTTTCCCTTTATTCTACTCCATCACCATAAGTATAGTTTATCCACTCGTTCTGTTTCCTCCATCACTACCATTATAGTTTATAGCTAGACATATCTTCTTTCACATTTGCTATAAAACCAAGACTAAATGTATTTCTGAATGCCATACCTTGTTTGTTAATTTATACACATGCTCATTTCAGTGTGGTGCCTTGCAGCGTGTTTTTTCAAGGTTCCGATGATGGCTTGAAAGATGATATTTATGACGATGAAGAGTAAGTACATCAATGATTATAATATCTTGTACAGCCAAAATGCTAAAACGTTAGTCCTAAATCACTTAATTTTTCTTAATTAAAATGGTTAGGGAGATTTAACATACATGTAACAATTTCAACATGTCAATACTTAGGCCTTAGTGCCATTGATATTAGATTTCTAAGCTATTGTCAAAATATTTATAAAACTAGGCTTGTAATATTTAGCATTCGCTTGTGAAGAGGATTAGAAAACAGACTGTGAAAATATCACCCAACTTTAAACCCGTGTGTAATGGTACTGTTTCGGAACCCTCTCATATATTAAAAAAGTCATGGATGAAGTGTACTTTTCTAGAAAGTACTGTATGTAAAGTTTCTTTTTAATACTTCATACATGGAGAATCACGCATTTTCTTAGAAGTAATTTCAATACACTGAATTATAAAACTTTTGTCTTTAAAAGACAAACTCCGTTGTACTTTTAGAACCATGTGCCATGCTTGCTCCCTTTACCCAATAGGAAACTAGCCTTCACAACATCAGGTTAGTTTTAACATTGTAGACAAGGGGACCAAGAAGCTAGGGGTAGGTCATATATAAGCAGCTTGTGCGTATGAATCCACACAGTAGACAGCAATACACCGAAACCTTGTCACAGTGACACAGTACACTGTACTCAGAATACAGAAAATAGTATTACCACAGAAAAACTTTTCAATTCAATATCAAATCTACAGTACCGAACTTGTAATCATCTAAATAAATCATGTGCAACATTGAAAGTCTGACTCATTTCATAAGAATAATAATTACATATAATCAGATCACGTAACCATGTACAAGTGTGCATTAAGGCATGCACGCGTCGTCATCATCACCGTCATCATCATAAAACGTGGTATTGTCCACATTTGTATCACAAATAAAATCTGATATAAGAATAATTTGTGCTCAATCGCTGGGAAAATATCGCAATACAATTCAGTATCACCATTAGTGTCTCTAAAACTATAGAGTGAGTGTGCATTCAATTCTATAATTGATTTACAATGTTCAAATATTTACAAAGGTTTACTAGAATTTATTACATACATTAAAAGTGAATTAAAACAAATTACTTTTCTGTCATACATTTATTGTTTCCACCCATTATGGTTTATTACACTTTTCTTCACCATGATTTGGCTTATTTACAAGGAGAGATGCTGAAGATTCCACAGGTACGTCCACCATATTCTTGTATTTGAAACGTTTCAACACAAACTGGCAACTTTAAACATAAGAAATAGATTTAAATAGTTAAAAAATCAGCCATCAGATGATACCACATGACAGATCATATCATGAGGTTCTTACACTTAAACATATATCATGGAAATGTTTGTAATGTTGTCAATTGGAACGTTTTTAGAGAGACACCTTCAGTTATTGCGACCCAATTGCTGTTTATTAGTTAAGAACTAGACCTGGTGGTCAAATACGTCAGTCCTTTGTCTATCAAGGAGTTTAGAGGTCGTAGGCTAGGAAGCTTGCTTAATGACGGAGACCAGATCTTGTGTTACTAACTTAGTCACACATGTACAGTTGATTGATAGATAGGAACCGTATACTCAAGTAGGCACGGACAAGCGCTAGCGGACCCACCAGGTATCGACCCAGGTCCTACTTACTCTAGTACAGGTTGTTAACACATTATTCTAGCCCAGCTCTTATTTAGACACAATATTATCACACTTTTGTTATGTATTCTACACAATAATTTATTCAAGGAAACTCTTAGAAACATGTTTCGATTCATTTATATCAATCACTCCATATTCTTACCCCGCGACCATCCTGACAAGAAGCACCCTCTATAATTTTACGTGACCATAGACTAGTGATCTCAAATTTAAAACCTATTATTTTCTTGTAATGTTGTGGAGCCTTGTTTCAGAGACGCAGCTGAGAAGAAAGCATGGAACAATTTTGTCCAGTCAATTCGCTCCAAACTGACTGTAAAACAGGTGGTGGACGGAGTGAGATCCGGTGCTGAATGTAGCTTTGACTATCTCGCTCTTATACTGACAGCTGAGTAAGTTTCAGATTGTGTCCTTTAAATATGCATTCACTTTTTATTAAAACAATAAATATTTAAGAAATAAACAGTGAAGAGGCATTTTATTCCTATATAGTAGGGATACTTTAATTTGGCAAGTAAGAAACTGTCATTATTTGGGTATGAATAATCATCTTCAATGGCTGAATGTTTGGCTGATAGAAGTGATAGAGGTGTTTATTGGATACTAAGGTTAATTCTAGCTGTACCAATTTTTATCACTGTCTGGCAACATTGTTCTGTTTGCATTCAGTTTTATATAGCTATAATGTTGTACTTTTAATACCTTGCTTTTGTTCTCATTTTTTGTATTTTTCCTTTTTTACACTAATAAATTACAGGATTACTATCAGTAACTATGTGTATTGCCTATTCACGAAACTCGTTATTATCAATAGTATATGGGCTCAGATGAATAATATTGGCTATATTGGAGTTTTTTTTGGAAGGGTTAGTGGAACAATAATTGTGAAATATTAGAGAACAGTTTTGTTTCGTAAATCTACATTTGAATGTGGAGGCTTTCAACTGAAACTGTTTTTCTAAAACTGGGATCTCCACTGCGTGATGATAGCAGCACAGTTGTTGTATCTTTAGGTGTTCGTTATTTATATTCGATTTAATCCAACCCATTATTTTAAACTACAATTGATAGCAAATAAATATTATAATTTGACTTTATTAGTGATAATCTAACACTAACAAGATTCTGTCAACACTGCTTCTAAAAAACTTATCTTCTGATATAAAAATAAAACATAATTAAATTGTTACGACCTGCTTCAGTGACTGATCGGTATAAGGCGTCACTCTTGTTGTACTGGCCAGCTGATGACGGGGAGATCGGGGTTCAAACCTTATTTAGATCGACTGATGGTTTACCACTCTTCTTGTAAGAAAATGTTGGTATATCACCTCTAAAATTCTTCTTTCCTCATTCTTACCACATTGGAGTAATTATCACATATTATGCTTATAACCTCAACAAGTGGTAAGACGTGGTGATTAAAAAAAGGTTAGCAACTAAACAATTTGATTATTTTCAATAACAACATCACTCCCTTACCAGTAGCAACGACACGCAAAATATAAAATTAAAACAATTTGTCGCTGTTTAAATGAATATAAGATTAACTGAACAAGTTAACTTAAATTCTAACTAGTTATAACTTACTCAGCGAAACGTGTTGAAAGAACTTGAGTGTCTTAATAACTGAGCTCACTATTTATTTATCAGTGATATTAGCGACTTCACCATCTACACATAGTTTTGTAGCCCTGTCAACTAGCATTCACTTACTGAGATCTATTATTATTTTGAAATTATTTTAAAAACCAGTCCCCAAGATTCTTTTCTTGACCTTGGGAAAATTAATAAACCAGTCGAGTTGTCAGTGAAAATCAAGATTAAGTGTTATCATTTTTAATTCAAATGATGGAATTCCAGTATTTTTTGCAGCATATTATTTTTAAACACAGCCCTTGGGCTTATAATTTTTTCTACATGGAGTGATAGAAACGTCTGCTCCACTAATCTCAATAAAGCGAAAACCAGTTTTTCTATCCCTGGCAATATACGATAGTTGTAGCTTTATCTATCATTTTCCATAGCAGAGATTGTTGTTATTTCTGCTTCTTGTTGAAGTTTTCAAATATCCACTGGCAAGATGGCTTGTATTTTTCTAAAATGGATAATACCAGTACTTTCCTCTTGGGTCAGATTGTTTCCTACAACATTCTCCACCCTGGTTCCTCTCACGGCTTCTGATTCACTGCTTGTCTCTGAAACCTAACGCCTCAAACCTTTTCTTGAGATAGAGATCCTCTGAGTTATGGCTGTCTGAGAACTACTGTGGTGGTGTATATTTCAGTGCGCGGATTCATCTCAACAATAATGTATGTGCCATTCAGGCCAGTTTATAGAGATTTTCTAGACACACAGTGTTCACAGCACAATGTTGGTAACTATATTTCAACCCAAGGCGTACCATCAAGTTTTCTTAATGTCTACACATGTGAATCACTTGTTTACTATTTACTTTCTGTGAAGTGAATGGAACAGAAACTTATGTCTATTATTTTCGAGAGTAATTTTGGAATGGCTATGAAACATTCTTTGTAATTATGAAATGTGAACCTTTATTTCGTCAAATTCATGCTTTGTAGACATATTGAATGTATTTGTGGATTCTTCAGAGCTGTGGCACGGGCATATGAAACATTCCATCCAGCAAGCTTTCTTTCACCTCTGTATTGTGAGGTTCGCCTAAAACTAGATCACCTTTTTTTAAGTGATTAACCAATGATTTGTCTATTAATGTCCGTGAAAATATTATTCCTCCCACTCATGATGGAAAACATTATTTTGAATGGTTTGTTAATCATTATAGTCACTATATATTTTGTTTCTTTTTGAAAATAAAAGTGAAATTTATCTAGAAAAAATTTGTCTCTATATTAGAAGTGAGGATGGAGAGAAAAATTGATAACCTGAGATGTGACAATGGGGGTGAGTGTGTGTCAAAGAGTGTTAAAGATGTATGAGCATCAATACCACTTTGGGATCCATTGAAACAAACAAATTTTAATCAGCACACGATCTATATGATTTGATGAAAATCATTCTACTGTGAACAATTAAAAACTGTTTTTGATGATAGGTCTATTAAAAAAGAAGTGTCTCCAGAAAAACAACAGATACCCTCTACTCATCAAGATGATCTATGGATGGACCGGTGGCTCGTAGAAGTTCTAGGCAGAGACAAATGTTAAAATACCTCGATTACTTTGATGTAATATACCTTCAGCAGTACCTGTAAAATATTATGAAACCATAAAAATGGATAATGGTTGGAAGGATATAATAGATAAGGAGCTTACATCCCTCAATCAAACTCAAACCTGGAAGTTGGTGAAATCTCCGCAAGATGTGACAATCACTGACCCAAGATGGTATTTTGTTGAAAAATCAGTCAACGGTGAGCAACAGAAGAAAGCAAGGTTGGTAGCTACAGTCATTCTGGAATGATAACTTTGTAGTAAATACCAGTTGATAAGACTCTTTATATATCATCTTGATTTTAAGTCTACATTTCTGGAGAGTTACCTGAGTGGCGATGTCTACAAACTAGACCTGTGCAAACTGGTTAAGGCTCTATATGATCTCCATATTTGATCATGAAACACTGTAAAATATTTTCTTCTCTCTCGCGCCTTCTGTATTCATCAAGATAGAGAAAAGTTGATGAAGAAGTAAGTAACTTTATTGCTATGTAGAGGGGGGGTTGGTTGGTAGGACTGCATGAAAAGAGGAAAGCACTAGAAGTATTTGAGTTCTTACAATGCGTAGAAATATCTCTAACAATCTATATAAGTGAGTTGAAGGAAATTCACTACAGATTGTCGGTGATATCTCTATATGATACTCCATAAGATTGAAACTGTACACAACAGGCCTCGCCAGTTCTCTTGCACATATACTATAAGTTTTTCTACACCTAATTTTGCTTTTGCACTGACATGTTTTTATGACAAAACTTAGGAGAAGGGTTGTGCTAAAGATGAAATGTGTAATAAAGCTTATGTAGATTCTGACTTTGTAAGTGAACTAAATCACAGAAAGAGTGTAGTGTATTTCTAATAAAACTTCATGGTAAAGTAAAATGGGCGTTCCAAAAATAACCAGAAGTTGCTTTTAATAATAGTGAGTCAGAATTTTTGGCCTTCTCTGCCTGTATGTCTCTATGTTTATAATTAGGTAAACTTGTGTAGTAAATTTGTAGGTATGTTTATCCAATCTTGATTTATCAAGACAATAAGAGATGTATCAAGATGGCTCATACTTATGAGACAAAACATAATTAACACATAGATTTAACTCACCACTTTGCTAAAAATATGGTTAGCAATGGTAAATTTAAAGTATAATATGTATTGTAACGTCCATATTATTTGGGGTGCCCGGTAGCCAACCCTAACTACTATACTACCGGAACACCCTAAGGGGTTACATGGGCAGGATGGACCCCCAGCGGTAGGGGTTGGGATTGATGGTATGTGGGGAATGAGGCCAGCAAGTTTATCCCAACGATCTGTCTATTTCTCCAAACCGTTACTACGCTACTACATCGATATTATGAAATTCCCCGTGACGAGGGAACACTCACGATAACGGGACCCGTGACACTACTTAGGGACCCAGGATCGACTCTCCAGTGGGGTGAAACCACCAGACCACATGTTAACTCGTTCATTATCTCTCAGCGAGCCAACTACACATCCTTACAGCATCGCTGCCAAACAACAACCACGTGTGTTCTTCTCACACACATCACAAGTCGATCCCAGTTCTCACGAGTCCAAAGTCCATTCATCGCCAGTATTCGCTCGTCAACAGGATGAAGCTATATGAGCTAGAGGCTGTTCTCAACAGGAAGGCAACCCAATACCTTTGACTTTCAAGGAAATGTATAAGCGTGGGCTAACTTCCTGCCAGAATAAACCTTACATTATTATGATCTTACAGTATAAACTAATGATCAATTAACAGACATGATAGCAAAAGCTTTGCCAGTAAATAAATTTGACTATTTTAGAAACTGTCTAAATATCTTTAAAAAAATAAAAATTGTCTTGTAGCTTAGCTGAATTTTATCTTCTATATTGATTTAAGTATTGTTGAACTGGAAGGAGGTATTATAGAATTGTGGGGCGGTATTATAGAATTCAGTGGAGATATTTGATACTAAGATCAATTCTGGTTGTACCATTATTGGTAGTAGTGTTGTAGTTTTTCTGCTTTAATAATTGATTGAATTATTATTAGTAACCAGACTACAGAGGAGAGGGACACAATCCTGGACATACTGAACAACCCTAAATGGACCAGCCACACCTGTAAAAGATTTGCCGGACCATGAACACAAGTGTACATCAAGTATAGCAGGCACTGCCCCGGATACCCTGGACTGTTGGATACGAAGCCAACGAACCTCTGGAGATTAACTTGACAGTAGATCCAGAGGAGTGTTACGATTACTGCCATCATCTCGATGCAGTAATCGTAACACTCCTCTGGATCTACTGTCACCTATCTTCCTTGGCATCCGGCTAGAAACGAACAATACAAGCGTGTTAGAAGGACTTGTCGAAGGCTAGGGTCAGTATTCCTGGATCCACCTGCACGTGACAATCATGCTCTGAGGGACCCCAGTGACCACCTTCTGGTTATCCTCTAGGTTCAACCCAGCGGATGCGATCTCCACAATGGCCATCACCGGAGACTTGAGAAGAGAAGCCAAAGCAGCAGAACCAATAAACACATTTGATATTGACACCATTGTAATAGCATAACACTATTGTGTAGCAGGCTAATCAGTCCTGGCCGGCACTGACTGAATCAGCTACAGAAAATCATTTCTTGAAATAATATATAGAAATGGATTTCTAATTATGTCTACCTATAAATGTATAACTCCATTTGTTACATACCACGCCTCGGGAACATCGCTGAAAAAGAATGGCTCCATCAAAAGAGTCAACTATTTTCGCTCTCTATTCAACCCTAGACTTGACTCTTTCGTGTTATCTTACCAACTGAGCGGAGTTCGGCATTACCCGTGAGCGCATGAGTTCTGTGGCTGGTGCCTAAGTGTTGCAAGGGGTGCCCCCCCCCCTTTTCCATGGTTCACTGGGAACAATACAGAGTTCCAGTCTAATATTCTTCACGTTCGACGTGTCTTCGTTCCGCTGAAGCCTAAATCATCGGTCACGATGATGGTGCGAAGGTACAGGCCGGATCGACGGAAATAATACGGCGAAAAAAGTTTGAACTGGCTCAAGAGGCAGTATGTAGAGTTCAGGAATAGTTTTCATACCTGTTGAGAATGTTTATCGCTCTAGAGATTATCATTTGTGTTATTAGGTTAGCCTTTTATTAATTGTGACATGTTTTATATGCTATGAGCGATCTTTCACATCACATATTTTTTCTGCCCGGCCCTTAAGACCAGCGGATTAGTTAGGGATGTATTGTAGCAATTATTGCTCTAAGTAAACAGAATGGGGCCAGTCAAGCATAAACATCACTTTCCCAATATCACCGACCTGGCTAAGCACCTCGAACAACAAACATCCAACCACATAAACCACACGCGAGAAACTTCCAACACTGAGCCTAGTGCCGAATCTCACCGCTAGAGACCACCACTACCATGCTCAGTCCACCCAACTTCAAAGAAAAGATGAGAATAAGATGGTAACTGCCAGGCTTTGCCAGAATAATATAGAATGTTCCTCGGCCGCGTGCGCTCCCTTCCCCTGTGCCTCTCCTGTTCGACGAGTGTGCGCCATATAAAAGACCATCCGTCGAGGAAGACGTCACTCTTGGACGTGGCTGGGACCATGTAGGACTAAGCGTCGGCGTAACGGACATATTAAGATAATGTAAGGATAAATTCATTTTCGGCTTAAATGTAAATTATTGGAACTATTTGAAATTCTGTTTGGTCATTTTCTATCAAATTTAATTATAAAATACGTGCATAAACCTTCGCCTTTGATTTACTTTAAAATGAGAGTATTGTTAAGTCAGAAATTTTCTGTATTATTGATATTAGGCATTATGCGCAAACTTTATACTTAACAAATTAACTTTATTTTGGTTAGATGAGTATAGTAAATAATAAACAAGGAGAGTGTGGTTGGATCAGAACTTTTCAATGTTATCCATAATGCTTGAAAGTCATACATTTCAAAATTAACTTTATTTCGTCTCATTTGCAAATGGTGTTGCATTTTTGATTTGGCAAACATTAAGTAAGGTGGGAAAGTGTAGAAAAGTGATGCCGAGATTTTCAGTATTAGTAGAATGGAATATTGCACTGGAGTATTTGTATATATCAACTTAACTTTATATTTTTTAACTAGTTTCTCGATTGTAACTTTTATGATAGCGTTGTTATTCTCTTTTGTGTCAACAAAGTAACAAAAACTTAAAAAAGGAGTAAAGTCAGGAAATATTCTCGATATTTATAATTGTACTATTATCCTTGTTTATGACATAATGCGAAGGTTATTTCGAGTTTTGCAATTAGGTTATTAGCGTACATGTTAAATGGTAGTGACATTAAGTATATTTGATAGAACTAAAACTTTTATTAACATGTTGCCTTTTTGCAACAGGTACAAAAATGTGTTATTTAGTAGAGATAATCTACTGTTTTAAGTATGATCATGGGGAATGCCAGGCCTCCACCGTAGTTCGGATTCCACGTTAAACTGTAGGTCCTCCATTTCATCTCACAATCACCCTACCATTACACGTTAGCGTAAGTGCGTATAACCCGAATGGGTAGTAAGACGCGGTGCTAATAATAATAATAATAATAATAATAATAATAATAATAATAATAATAATAATAATAATAATAATATAATAATAATAATAAAGTATGATATATTCAAGTCTATTAATGTTATGCATTAATATTTATATTTATATATTTATATTTTTAGGGTACATAATAATAAATAACGCAACGATTAGAAGGAAAAGAGTAAATGTTTATGGAACAATGTTTTTATTGGATAGTATATATTTATGTTGATAATGCTTGGTCACTCACGACTATTATATAGATATATAACGAACTATTGAATGCTCTTCAAATAATATGCTGGTTATTTAATAAAGTTTGGCTTAAATGAAATCTAAAATATTTTAAGACTTGAAATTATTCTATAGCATAGTTACGCCATATTATCCCTATGTCTAAAAAAGCGCAATGTCCAAAACTCTTTTGTTAGCCTTCGACCTTTTTATATATTATTATGTTATGCAACCTGTGAAGGTGGACCGTAGTTTCCCGCTACTCAAAAGAGTGAGATGCGTGCGCTGGGGACATGTTAAGTATCCAGCACTTTATAACTCACAATTTTAGAATATTCACTCTACGCGCTCCTCTTTATTATATTTAAATTTTCTTTAACTGTAAGTTTTGTTTATATTCATGTATTGAATCCCTCTATTTTTAGAGCTTGGATTACAGTATCTCACTCCTTGACCTGCATGACCATGTTTTAGTCGGCAGGACCTTCAGGCGGGAAAGGGGCCTGAGGATTATAACTAATTAGGTATTAGTTAACATTTCTAGTGTGATCTGGGTGCCTCACACCATGTTGCTCAACTTGTGGGTCGCTACTGCCCATCTGTCATGGCCCGCACTTTGTATGTTGTTTAAATTTTGTTGTTCACATGTTTGTTCCTGCCCTTCTGGAGGGACCCATATCTTATTTGAATTTCTAGTCTGGCTCCCTTGACTTGACGTCCTCTTTATTGATTATAACCCTTGTATGGTTGTTTTTCTCATCATTTTGAGTCAGACCAATTGGGTACTTACCAACCCATGTTAAGTTAGGGCTTAGGACCTAGATTTGGAACATCCCCTGAATAATTACTGGTCTATTTATGACTGGAACAAACAATTAATTGTCTGAAATCGTTAATATCTTCACTAGCGTATTTAGTCTGTATCTCTTAAAATAGGGTTGTTTTTGTATAATGCTGAGCAGGTTCTGGCTTGGACCTGCTCGCCAGCAGTAGCTTGTAAGAGGTTTGGTCCAACAAATTAATGATGGCTATTGTATTGTGTAGGAAGTCTGTCTCTCCCAACACTCGGGGGAGGGTTACCTAAAAACCTCGTAATTGTATTTATTTATTTTAGCTAGTATACCAATCCCTTTTAAGAGAGTGACTAGAATTATTGCATGACCAGGGTTTTACCTGATGTGTTAAACCTTTGGAGCTTCACGCCGAGTTCATTCTATGAGTGTGTCAACATTTGATTTTCAAAGAGTCTTGACTATCACTATAAGCCAGTTTAGGAAATATTGGATTGTGCTGTGATGTTTGTTTATGTATTAACTTGTTCACTAGCTCCATTAAACTCTGTCACCGTGCATTTCTATCTTCTATTTTCAAGTGCTCTCCCATTATGTTTATTTCCTTTGTTCACTTAGTCAGTGTCTCTAGTGTCAACTAGAGCACCGCTGCAATTGTACTTGTTCATAACAACTAGGGTGAAATGAGCCCCCCCCCCTCTCTGCCGATTGTGGCTGTCCTCTCGAACACAACAACAGTACGGAACTCGTTATTATCACTAGTTTCACCCTGGTATGTTCACTCAAATAATTTATATTAATATGAACGTTTCATGTTGTAGTGAGCCAAATAATATTGTATCAACTTTTTGGGGCCTACTAAAGTATTTTTAGGATACCGATACATGATTTAATGTCAATTGTGGTGTGTTTTGTAGCTTCGTGGCTGCTGTCGGGCTGGTAGAAAACAATGCCGTAAACATAGTGGCTGCGATGCTTCTTTCTCCTCTTATGGTAAGACCAACACTTTTAAAAAAACATACACTATCGAATGTTGACCAGAGTAATCAAGTGTAAAAATGTGTGTATTACAGTTTGATACAGCAAAAATCTTAGATGGTTTTAAAATGTAATTCTAATCAACTCAATCTTAAATCAATGAAGCAGTTCATAATGATCTCTAAAAGCACAATTTAATGAATTGATCACTACATGAAGAATTAAATTAACACATTACTATAGACCAATTTTATTTAGGATAAACCAGCGCATTATACTATAATCCAAAAACATGTAGCATGTAACTATTTAATGTGAAAATGATACATTACAAACATTAGAGCAAATAAAGACTTTAAAAAATGCCTACATCTGATAGTAAGATAAATAAATATACATTAGAGAATTAATTAAATGGTGTTTAGAAAGTAATAGTAAATTTAAACTTTGTACTTGAGTGTAGCCTATCATTCGTCGAATAATTTAGCATGTCAACATTAATGTGTTAGTGTTTGATTGTATTTATTGCAGGGTCCTGTGATGGCTCTCACATTTGGAACAATGATATCAGACCGAAAGCTGCAAAAGATAGGAGTGCGAAGTGGAATAGTTGGTATGGGAATTTCACTTGTATTTGGTTACATATTCGGATGCCTGGTTGGTTGCACCGAAAGCCCCTGGGGGACAGGCAACTGGCCCACCGAGGCAATGATTGACAGGTAAGATAACATTTCATGTTTACATAAACACATTCACATACTTGATGTGTGGGAAGTCCACTTTTTTCAATTGGAAGCAAACTCGAATCTCAAAGCCTTTCAAGTTAAAATAATTTTAGCTAATAATGTTTTATGTTTAAAAACATATTATTTTGTATTATGTATATAACTTGATGCACTAAAATCACTTAGAAATAATAAAACTGCCTAATTGTTTGTAAGATAGCATTATAATATGACGAATCTAATTATTTTTACAACATACAGCTCTATTAAACACGATTATTTTGGATTAATGCTAATTTGTAAACATTTAAATAATTTAACATAAATTGGATATGTTTATTTCAGAAGTAAAATTTTTTTGGCGAAGCTTCATTATCATTGAAGCTGGAATATTTTTTGGAGTGAATTTGAAGCTAATAATTCTTTCAAAACCAAGACAAAATATCTTCACTTAACATACCCCGATCATATACCCTTATTCAGCTTGTATTAATAAAAAGTGTGTTTTATAAACTAGTTATATTTCCTTAAAAATAATTTCTTAAAAGCAAATTTGAAAGAGCAGTTTATCACTTATTCAATGCATCTCAGTAGAAATATTTCTACACGAGACACAAAAGATTATTGCGAAGTATACACTTGAAAGTTATATACTTTCTTAATCTTAACTACTTCTTTTGAAGATGAAAAAAATTGATATGTTAGCTTCACTACTTAAATTGCTTCGTCATAACCTCAAAAACTACTGCAAATAGAGTATTGTCTGTATTCATTATGTTTGTTACTAGCTCTTTTACAAATAATTCAATAATACCAATACCAAAGTACGCCACCAAGTTGAAGACTGTATCTTAGCTCTCCTTGGGAGATCACCCCCCTCCCCCCCTTACCCCCTTTGATCACCATTAACCCCTGACAAGCTTGAAAGGCTGGTTGCAGTCAGCCCATGAATTGGAGCTATTATTCCAACATGGTTAGGGACCAACCCCCTTCCAGCCCCGGACCACCTAACCTGTTTGCAAACGATCGTCATCTTATCACGCTCACATTTTAAAAGGTTTTCTCCCACTAGTGGTCTGGTTCACCCCTGAGAGTATTTTTTAAGATACAACAATATACATTTTAAACAAATCCATTTAATAATAACTTTAAACGTAAAACTTTTTCTAAAACCTGCACCATTGAGCCTTATGTATACATTACTAAGGTATACTTCAAAAAATATTTCAGAGGGCATCCTTAATCTTTGATCATTAATAGAAAAATTGAAAGTGCTGTATACTACCTTCTTTAACATACAGGGTGTTTCACTCACTCTCGGCTCCCGAGTTTCCCTTGTAACGTTTAAAATAATGCAGTAGCGTATTCTCTGGGTATGCTAATCCTGCGTTGAACACCCATAATGATTTGGACTAGTTTTTTGTTTAATTAAATGCTGTCTTTGTGAACTGTGTAAACACTAATGTTTAAATTGTTAATAAATATACATGTAGTGGATTATTAATTTTAAAACTAATATTGGTTCATATTCCAAGAATAATGTGTCTTAAGTAGTTCTTCTTCCAAAAGGTTCTACTTAGCACAATAGGAAACCCAGGGCTTGCTACTTGAAAAACGCAAGGCAAGCTAGGGAGGCTCTAATGACCTTGCCCAATGACAAAGGAGTTGCAACACATTCCTTTCCGCTCGCCCATAAGTAATTGGCCAATGAGCTCACTTTTTACACCCCAGGTCATGCTGTTCATGTGAAGCAAGCTAAGCACTGTACCAACTATTGAAAGAAGATAAAAGATCACAATGTTTATTTATTAAGCTAATTTAGTATGTTATCCCATGTCTTGTGGTTTCGAGGGAGGTAGCTGGTTTTACTGGAACTGCAGCTTCCGACTGGCCTTTGTGATTAGGTACCGGTCTCGTGGGTCTTGTGGGTGGGGGTAAGGGAGAGAGATGGGGAGAAAACGTAGGCGGGTTGGGGGGGTGGCTAGGGGATGTAAATGATAGCCCTCAGGGGTTAAAGGGGAAATTGGAGTAGGGGGGAGTCGGGTGGTCGGTGAGAGGGGAAGACGAGGGGAGGCCTGAGATGACTCGGCGGCAGGGATGCTGGGAGATGTGGGCGCAGTGTGTGGGTGTTCGGGGGTCTGGTGGTTGTAGACGGGAACGTAGAGAATGGGTCCACGAGTTGAGAACTGTTTGGTCGGTGCTGTTTTCTCCAGGGTCTTCCGTCGGTGGGCTTTGCCGGCGCGGCGAGTGTAGACCATCCCGTGATGACGAGGACAAGTGGATGGGGGAGGGTGGAGAGGTAGGATAGAGTCCCGGCAACGTAAAGTCGCGGTGGGAGGTAGGATAGCGTCCCGGCAACGTTAAGTCGCGGTGGGAGGTAGGGTAGCGTCCCGGCAACGTAAAGTCGCGGTGGGAGGTAGGGTAGAGTCCCGGCAACGTAAAGTCGCGGTGGGAGGTAGGGTAGAGTCCCGGCAACGTAAAGTCGCGGTGGGAGGTAGGGTAGATTGCGGTGGAATGAGAATAGCGATGACACTTGCTGCAAACGACGATTTATTGGCTCTTTCGTATGAGTGTGGTTCCCCAAGGTTGGCTCACCACTGAACTCGAATCAAGATTTCACCGGGTTATATACCCTCCGCTGCTGCCTGGCCTGGTCCAATCAGAGAAGAGGGAGCTTCCCATTGGTTCGGGAAAACGAAAGTGCTATTGGCCGCCAAGCGAGCCAATAGGAAGAAGGGAGTTGATTATAGAGGTAAGAGCGTCACGGACGGCTCAGACAACATGGACTGTGGGCCGGACCGGCAGTAGGGAGGGAAAGGTGAAGCGGCCGGTGCAAGTGCGAAGGAAAGAAGGCTGCCTGAACAGAGAGGCACATCAATCCCCCACACTGGCTTGCGCACTTGCACACGGGTGACCTCTGGTCTACATAAATTTTACATCAACAAATTATTTACATCTTACATATATCTTAGGGCTAATTTAATACTAATTTTAACATTGATTAGATTCAATAGTTCTGATGGACCAGAGAGAGAAAAAAAAGAAAACGTAAATATATGACAAATAAATAATAATAACGAAAATACACTACGGCCCTTTTTAGGGCCAAAACTATACAGTAATAAGACGGTCCTTCTTAGCGTTACCAGTAACAAAATCAACACACAATCTGCCCTTTTTAGGGCCAATAAAATATGGCAAAAAAACGGCCTTTATAGGCCAACAAAAAATAAAACATAATCTGCCCTTTTCAGGGCCAACAAATACAGTAAATAAGACGGCCCTTTCTAGGGCCAACAAGTTATCGCACATAATCAGCCCTTTTTAGGGCCACACTTTGACAGTGTTTACTGAGTGGGGTAGCCACAGTGGGTGTGATTTTCACCACGCACCGTGATGTTGGCGTCACGCACTTGGTTGTGGAACTACGCACCATTATGTTCACGTCACGCACTTGGTTGTGTAACCACGCACCATTATGTTCACGTCACGCACTTGGTTGTGTAACCACGCACCATTATGTTCACGTCACGCACTGGGTTGAGGGACCACGCCCTGTGTTGGCGCACCCACGCATCGTTTTACGCATCCCGCATTGGTTGTTGTGACCACGCACTGTGTCACGCACGGCGCTTGAGTAGCCGTGTACCCGGGTCTTTGGCCTCACCCTGTCTTGGGAGGGATTGGAGGTCGTCGAGGTCGCAGTCTGGTACTCCATCCAGAACTATTTGGTAGGGGAGGGTCCAGTCCTTTTGTTCCCTCGGTGTTATTGGGTGCGGGGTCCATGGTTGGAGTAGTTTGGGTAGCTGCGGTTTCCCGGTGTTTTCACCAGGGGGTGCAGGACGTAGTTGTCCCCTGTGTATTTTCTTGGATCGACCATTTGGGTAGGTAACCCAGTAGACCCCTCCTCTTCGTTTGCTCACCGGGTAGGGTCCTTCCCATTTGGGGGCAAAGCCGGCGTAGTAGGCTTCTGTTGCATTAGAGAGTGGTTGGGTTCGAACTAGCACCAGATCACCGTTCTGGAAGGGTTTGGCGGGCCGTGCTGGAGGGTGGGTGTATCGTTGTTGGTAATTTGCTTGATTTACTCGCGCCCGTTCTTCTCTTTGGAGGGCTCCTTGGCTAGGGCTCTCGTTGTCTTCCTGCTCTCGTACTGAGGTTTCAAATCTCCACTCCCCGGGCCTGTATAGCGTTCGGCCAAGTAGTAGTTCACTCGGAGACATTCCGGTGGCCCCATTCTTGCGGCATCGTAGATTGAAGGCGATCATAGGCAGGAAGGTATCCCATTCTCGATGATTCTCCGAGATTTGGAGTCGGATTCCCTTCTTTAGTTCCTGGTTCCTTCTTTCCGTGGGGTTGGCTTGGGGGTGGTAGATTGGGGTTGTCCAGGCTTCGACATCCCATTTTTGACAGGCGTTCGCCCAAGCTCGGCTAATGAACTGTGGACCGTTGTCGGACAGGAGATGTTTTGGATATCCCCATCGTGGGAAGAATTGTTGTTCCATCGTCTGGATTATCTGTCTGACCTCTGTTGACGCGAGTGGAAATATTTCTACCCATCTTGAGAAGAGATCCGTAATCACTAGGATGAACTTCTTTCCTCTGCGACTTCGGGGGTATGGCCCCATGAGGTCTAAGGCTACCACTTTCCAGGGGCGTTGTGGTTGACGGGGTCTTAGTGGCTCTGCCCCTTGATACCCCCCGGTCTTACGACAGGCACAGAGCATGCAGTTTCGAACGTAGTTGTTGACTTCCGTTCGGAGGCCTTTCCAGGTGTAGCCTCGCTGAATGGCTCGTGTCGTTTCGTCTTCTCCCGGGTGCCCTGCCTGAGGGTGGTCGTGGTATGTCCAAATAACCTGTTGTCGGATTTGAGTTGGAACGATGAGTTTCCATGGTCCTTCCCTTTCTTCGCGTCTCCAGATATTGTCTCCCCTTGACATAGTGCTCATCCCAGAACCGAGCGTCGGTTGTTTTGGTGGGTGGTCGAGTTTGGGTATCCAGAGCCTTCCAACGGTTAACTTGAGTTTGGATCTCTGTATCCTGTCTTTGTTCCGTCTTGACTAGCTCATGTAGAGGTGCATCTTGGTTCTGTAGGACTAGTAGTGCATCGGGTTCGGGTGGTGCTAGTCCTGTGACCGAGGGCGGGGTCATCCGGTCCCAGTCTTGAGTCTCTGAACTGGTGTTCTCGCTGTCGGGTTGGCGTGATAACGCGTCAGGTAGATCGTTCTGTTTTCCCGGGCAGTGTTCCAGGGAAAATTGAAACTCTTGGAGCAAGAGTGCCCATCTCGTCAGCTTGGTCCGTTGGTCTTTCATCGTGTTCAGCCAGGTGAGAGCTCGGTTATCCGTGCGTAGTATGAAAGGTTTATCTTCCAGGTAATGTCTATACCTCTTGATGGCCCAGACGATAGCGAGGCACTCCTGCTCGTTGCTATGGTACCGTTGCTCTGTAGGGGTTAGCTTCGCGCTGGCATGGCTGATGATTCGTTTGCCCGCATCATCTTCTTGGTACAGTACTGCCCCTAGTCCAATCCCGCTAGCGTCAGTTTGTAGGGTAAAGGTTCGTGATGGATCGGGACGACTTAAGGGTGGTAGGTCTCTGAAGGCTTCTTTGAGTGTGTGTAGAGCGGTTTCTGTTTGGGAGTTCCACATCCACCGGGATTTGGTTCTTAGAAGTTCGGTGAGAGGTGCTGTTAGTTCCGCCATTTGGGGCACGAATTCTCGTAACCAGTTGCAGAGGCCCAGTAGTTGTCGGAGCTGTTTACGGTTTCTTGGTGTTGGGGCTTCCGTGATTGCTTTGATCGTCTGTGGTTGTGGGGCGTTTCCTTGGCTAGAAACGATATGGCCAAGGTATTCCAACTCAGTCTTGCCGAACTGGCATTTTTCCAGATTGCAGGTCAGTTGGTGGAGCTCAAATCTTTCTAAAACCTTGCTCAAGTGGTTGAGGTGCTCATCCCATGTCTTTGAGTAGATTATCACGTCGTCAAGGTAGGCGAGACAGAACTGGCCGGTGTACCCTGCTAACACTTCTTGACTCATCAGTCGCTGAAAAGTACTCGGGGCTCCCTTTAATCCGAAAGGCATAACTGTAAATTGCAAGGTTTCTCCGTTGGGCGTGGTGAAAGCAGTCAGGGGTTTGGAATCGGGGTGTAAGGGAATCTGCCAGTACCCTGATTTCATATCGAGGGTGGTAAATATTTCTGCGTCTCCCAAATCTCGAAGAGTGTCATGTACGTTGACAGCGGGGGGAGTGACATCGATAGTGGCGGTGTTCAGTTGTCGGAAATCAATGCAGAAACGGGGAGTTTTGTCCTTTTTTTCCACAATTACAATGGGTGAATTGTATTCAGAGTTTCCGGGTTCTATTATCCCCTGGGCTTTCATCTCCTGAACCTGGTCTTCAATTAGCGCGTTTTTCGCAGGGGAATAGCGGTAAGGCCGTACCATAATCCGTTGGTTGTCCTTGAGTCGAATTTGATGGTTGATGCTGCGTGTTCTTCGCAGAGGTCCCTGAGTGTTGAAAACGGCTCGGTGTTGGTCTAGTAGTCTAAGGAGTTGTTCTTGACGTTCTATTGGGGCGTGTTGTCTGATCTTGTCTTGAGGAACCGGCGGGGGATCCTCATTGAGTCTTGGCATCCAGTATAGAGTATGACGCCCCTGGTTTCCAAAAAGCACTCGGCTGTTCTCGTAGTCCAGGATTACCTTCTGTTCTGTGAACCATGGTTGTCCCAGAATAAGTGGTTCTCGGAGTTCATCGGACACCAGGAACGTGACGTTGGCTTCTAGGGTTTGCATGGTTAGCGGTAAAGTTATCTGGCCTCGGATGGTAAGGTCACTCCCAACCTTGGCCAGGTGGATTGGTGTGGGGAAAGGAAGTAAGTTCTTCAGGTTTGTAGGGGTGAGTTGTTGGTATTGGATGAAATTAGCAGTAGCTCCGGTATCTAATAGGGCTAGTAGGGGACCGTGAGGAGTTTCGCACATAACTCTTGGGAGTGGTTGGGATGTTGAGGGATTGACGCTGTTTATTACTGGTGGCGGCCCTGATTCCTGTTTACCAGAGGCGGGGCCCTGTTGTCCTCTGGCTTGGCGTTTCCCGGTCTTTCTTTCTCTAGGTGCCGTTGGTTTAGCACTGGGCAGTCACGGTGAAAATGGTACCCTGGACAGTGGTAACATTTTGGAGGTCGCGGTTCAGATGAGGTTGCTGGGATCTTGCTGGGGCGTGTAGTCACTGGCGCAGTGTTTTTAGCCAGGTCTCGTTCCACAGATACGGCCCTAGTGATAAGTTCTTCTAACTCTTGAGGGTGTGGAGCTCGAAGAAAAGGTCTCAGTCCTGGTCGGACAAGTTCGATTAACAGGGGGATTATCTCTGCTGATGGGGCTGTGGGGGCCAAGCGTTGATACAGCCGTACTTTGTGCCGAAGGAATATCTCAACGGGCTCAGTCTGTGTTTGTTCCTTTCCGTATAGCTCTGCGTGGAGAGAGGCTATGGTGGTTGTACTGGCGAAGTGGTGCGTTAGTCGTTGCTTGAACTCTTCCCAAGTCGTTATATATTCGCCATATAGCTTCCACCACTGAGCGGCGGTGTCTTTAAGCTGCCGTTGGGTGGTAGGTACCCATTCTAGCGGGTCTACTCGAGCGGTCCTGAGCTGAACCTCACAGCGTTGGGTAAAAGTAGTAGGGTCTTCATGCCCTCGACCGTGAAAGTCTGGTAGAGTTGGTAGGTGGTAAGAGCTTGAGCACTGGCGTTGGTAGGTGGCAGTCAGGTGCGGCTGGTATGGTGGTGCGCTGGCAGTTGATGAGGTGGACCGTTGGCACGGCGGACATCGGAAGAATAGGCCCCTGAGGTCTCTAGGCTCATTTTTCCAGCCCAGGCACTGGTAGTGGTAGTATTGCCTACAGTCCTCGCAGACAACCTCTCGGCCATCTTCTCCAGTACAGGTTAACCCTGGGCAATACCGTACTTCCACTGGTGCTTCGGTGCAGGTGGTGCACCGGTAGGCTGGTTCATTGATGTCACGTGGCTCGTCTGCCCAGCCAATGCAAAGGTTGTGGTAGGGCTTTTGGCAGTTTGTGCAGGTTACATAATGTCGGTCCCCTCCTGGGGTACACGATGGGTTGTTACACTTTTGACTTCTAGTCATAACCATCTTGTCTACTTTGGTGAGGTAGTCTTCTTTGGTGAGGTAGTCTTTTTTTTTTTTTTTTTTTTTGGTGAGGTAGTCTTCTTTGGTGAGGTAGTCTTCTTTGGTGAGGTAGTCTTCTTGGGTGAGGTAGTCTTCTTTGGTGAGGTAGTCTTCTTTGGTGAGGTAGTCTTTTTTTTTCTTTTTTTTTTTGGTGAGGTAGTCTTCTTTGGTGAGGTAGTCTTCTTTGGTGGTGTCTTTTTGGTGAGGTGTTTTCTTTGGTGAGGTAGTTTGGGCGCCACCGGGTTTTGTTCACTCCCGGAAGTGTTGTGTGGTGTTCTGGGGTCGTGAAGTTGGTCCGTTGGACATCCGTCCCGTGTCTTGAGTTGCCCCACGTTTAGGCGCCAGAACTGTTATCCCATGTCTTGTGGTTTCGAGGGAGGTAGCTGGTTTTACTGGAACTGCAGCTTCCGACTGGCCTTTGTGATTAGGTACCGGTCTCGTGGGTCTTGTGGGTGGGGGTAAGGGAGAGAGATGGGGGAGAAAACGTAGGCGGGTTGGGGGGGTGGCTAGGGGATGTAAATGATAGCCCTCAGGGGTTAAAGGGGAAATTGGAGTAGGGGGGAGTCGGGTGGTCGGTGAGAGGGGAAGACGAGGGGAGGCCTGAGATGACTCGGCGGCAGGGATGCTGGGAGATGTGGGCGCAGTGTGTGGGTGTTCGGGGGTCTGGTGGTTGTAGACGGGAACGTAGAGAATGGGTCCACGAGTTGAGAACTGTTTGGTCGGTGCTGTTTTCTCCAGGGTCTTCCGTCGGTGGGCTTTGCCGGCGCGGCGAGTGTAGACCATCCCGTGATGACGAGGACAAGTGGATGGGGGAGGGTGGAGAGGTAGGATAGAGTCCCGGCAACGTAAAGTCGCGGTGGGAGGTAGGATAGCGTCCCGGCAACGTTAAGTCGCGGTGGGAGGTAGGGTAGCGTCCCGGCAACGTAAAGTCGCGGTGGGAGGTAGGGTAGAGTCCCGGCAACGTAAAGTCGCGGTGGGAGGTAGGGTAGAGTCCCGGCAACGTAAAGTCGCGGTGGGAGGTAGGGTAGATTGCGGTGGAATGAGAATAGCGATGACACTTGCTGCAAACGACGATTTATTGGCTCTTTCGTATGAGTGTGGTTCCCCAAGGTTGGCTCACCACTGAACTCGAATCAAGATTTCACCGGGTTATATACCCTCCGCTGCTGCCTGGCCTGGTCCAATCAGAGAAGAGGGAGCTTCCCATTGGTTCGGGAAAACGAAAGTGCTATTGGCCGCCAAGCGAGCCAATAGGAAGAAGGGAGTTGATTATAGAGGTAAGAGCGTCACGGACGGCTCAGACAACATGGACTGTGGGCCGGACCGGCAGTAGGGAGGGAAGGTGAAGCGGCCGGTGCAAGTGCGAAGGAAAGAAGGCTGCCTGAACAGAGAGGCACATCAAGTATAGTTTGAGTAAAATTACATAAAATATGTATAAAATTAATTGTAAAATAATAGTATGCATAACAAGCTTTAAATTATACACTAATTAAATACATTGAGTTATGTTTAGGTGTTCTATTCACATGTATTATCATGTATTTGGCAAACTTATTTAACCGCTCTTTCAAATTTAGGCATTTCAGCACTGATAGAGTGGGGAAAAGGGGGAGGGGGCAGAGGACGAGATCACTTTAACCGTAGTTGACGGTAATTCTTGTTTTTCTTTAGTAGAAAGGATCCTGGAGTTTTAATAGTGTTCTTTTAGTTTTTGATTTACATTAATGACCTATTAGTCATTGTGATTCTATATAATTATACATAAAAGAATCCTTAAATCAGGAGTGTGATTTCACCATTTCAAGATGATTTAGAAGGAAAAGGTAAAATAAAATATATTTTCTTGTAATTTACTTAATCAGTGGCACACCAGCCATTTACGTTGGGGGGGGTATTCATTCAAGGCTGTAGCAAGAATTACATTTTGATGGAGAGAGCGGGTTTGGGGTTGCACTGCCTCCTAAGCACTGAAGCTCGAGAATATTTATAAATATCAAATGCTTTTATAAATCATTTGGAGTAGTTTTATAGGGATTAAGAAATTTAAATAATGCTTATGGTAACGAAGCTATTATTTATATGGTTTTTTTTCAATTGTTAATTTTGTGTGCAAAGGTAAACCTTTTGAATATAAGGCTTAAGTCTGAAACCTGGTCTTAAAATGTAGCATATACATTCGACACATCTTCAATGCTAAATATTTTAGTTATACTTAATATTATCTGTGGTCAAGGGGAAGGGGTTCAAATACCCTGTTTGCCCCTCTCCCCTTGGGTGCACCACTGCTTACAGCAAAAGATATGTGTAACTATCTTAGTATTAAACCAATGACGTAGCGATAGAGTATTAATAGTCTGATATAATCTCCACTATGTTAGTCAGAGTTTACACATCTAAATAGCTTCTGGAGCATAAATTCTCAAGTTGGGAGACTCGTTTGTTCCCAAGCATCATTGTGGGAGATAAGTTCAGCTTTAAGAAATAGTTTTAATTGCAACGTGAGTTGGACAATCCACCTGATTCCCTCTCACCAAAATCTGATGGACGATTGATTGATGTATCACTTCATTTTACTCTTATTATGATTGTTTGCTTTGAGTATTGCTAACTGTGTACTTTTAATTACAATAGGCTAATTAGATAGGATCTGTCTCTCTTATGCATTCAGAAATGTGCCCATACCACTCTTAGCCCCAACATTAATATTTACTTAAATGTCTAACCATGTAGATATCATTACAATTTTAGGACCGCCTATATGGTCTAGTGGTCATAGGTTCTGATTACGGACTCAGAGGTCCGGGTTTGATTCCCGGCCCATCCAGATTATCTGGGAAGCAGTGGGTCTGGAGCGAGTTAGATTCAGCCTAGGGTGGATAAATAAGGAGCTACTCGAATAAAGTAGTAGTGGCTCCGGTATAGAAAGCCAAGCTTAGTAGCTGGAGTCATCGATGTGCTGACCACATGACATCCTCTATCCGTAAGAGTTGGCACTAATTCACCAAACACTCACATTCACAAACCACTCGATAGGTATAGCCTGAATTTGGGCTGGCACCATGGAGTTAATTCTATTACATTTTGAGTGGATGGTAATCATCGTTATGGATAAATAAAAGAAGAGTTAATATCCTAAGATAGCATACAGTTAAAGGGAAATAATAAATGTTCGAGAACCACTCCCTTTGGCGTTCTTGGACAACGGTGGTTGAGGGTACTCGGCCCCCAAATCTCCGTTGCAACTTTTAGAGTACAGCATACCTATTCATTTTTCTCAGAATATGCTAATGAAATAATGGATGTAATTTAGTGAAATTTGTTACGGACATACCTTGGTATGTGAGAAACATGATGATTTCATAGCAAGTGTTAAAAGTGGGCGCCATTAGCATCAAGGCATGTCCACAAACGTTTCTCCATGTCATTGAAGATATTCACCAACACATCAGGAGTCCCAGCCTCAATTTCCTGCCAAATTTTTTCTTGCAGTTCCACATGAGTCCGTGAGTAGTATATGGGCTGGTATATCCCATTGGCAATGATCCAACATTTGACGTATGAGAGTAGGCTGTAATAATGCCGTATGAGGGTATGGTAATATTGGTATGGCAGTGACGACGTTTCAAGAGAACTACGTGGTAGTTTTATGACGTAGGACATTGACTTAAGTATTAATGGGCGTATTTAAATATTTTTATATGACGTGTGAGGGTGACATCATTGAATTAATATTCAATGATGTCGCAGAATTATGTGGTGAACGACAGTGTGTAAAAAATAATTGAATTAAATAAAATTATAATTTTATGTGTTAATAAATAAGTTTCAACTGACAATGTATGTATTTGCTAGTCTTCAATCCAAAAGTAGGTTGAAAGAAACTTGTTTCATTGCGCTGTCACCAGGATACGAAAGTAATACACGATCCCTACATCATATTCATTTGGCTGTTATGTTTAATAACGACACCAAATTTAGATATCTTACGTAAAGTGAGTAACGTTATCATGTATATACTGTAATTAACAATTCTCTACTCATTATGTTTTATGACTAAAATATATCATTTAAACAGTTGGAAAATTTTTACTCTCAACTGAGTTCGTATTCACTGTATACCTAGGTAGGAAACAACTGTTTTCGTGTTTTTCCATATTCTGAGTTGTTTTTTAAATGACAAACATAATTTTTAAACAGTTGGAAAAGTTTACTCTCAACTGAGTTAGTACTCACTATAAACCTAACTAAAAACAAGCTTGTTTTTTTATACGCATTGAATAGATCCGCTTTCAAACTTTCAAACGGTTTTTTTTTAAATGAGGACATAATTAAAAGGTTGGCTCTGTTCACTTTAAAAGCCCGCCCAAGATCATTTCTTTCATACAAGTTAAGTGTGAAGGTGAACAGGTGCGCTCCATCTTAATATACAGTTATGAAGGTAAGATACATTTATTTTAAATATGATTGGTAGAAAATTCACCTCTGACTGAAATCAGATTAAATGTTTAGTTTAATGATATTTTATATAGAATTAAAATAATTGAAATAAATGGACTAGATTTTCAATCAAGTTTATCATTTATGAAAACTTTATTTTGAAAATACATTCTTACAAAAATTAACAGCGTATATGATTAAAATCTATTATAATTTCTTTAAGATATGTTTTTAAATACAATAATCAATAAAATATGATTTGTAGAAAAACCACCTATGACTGTAATCAGTTTAATGATATTTATATATAAAATTAAAATAATTGAAATAAATAGACTATATTTGCAAACATGTTTATCAGCTATGAAAACTTTATTTTGAGAATAAGTATAAAAAATAATAACTAGACAGAGGATGGCTTTATTAAAATATCATACAAGATTAAAATTTATTTTAATTTCTAATTTCATAGATATGTTATACTGATACATAAAATTAGTCGCATATTATAATCAAAGAATACATACTATTTAAAATGTTTTAATTTCTAATTTAATAGATCTGTTATAGTGATACATAAAACAATTATGAAGGATACACATTAAAAAAAAATTTATTAGTCACATATCATAATCAGTTGTGAATTTAACTCTACCGGATAATTAAAATTCAGCCTAATCCTAATAGAATTATCCACCCCCATGCCCTCATATATCAATGTAAATTTTGAAGGTTATTTATTGACCTAATCGATTTATTTGTATATATCTGCGAAAACTTTTTGGAAGAAAGAAACGTACAGGGCTATCTTTAAAATAGTCTTCCAAATTCAGTGTCCTGCTATAATTGTTTTCCACCAAATTTCTGAGTTAAATATATGATGTCTCCGACTTGGTGGTATTGAATTATTTTATAAACATATTCATATCCTAAAAAAAACACTTTTATTTACCAAGTGTGTTAAATAAGATATGTTTTTAAATACAATAGTTAATAAATACGATTTGTAGAAAATCCACCTCTGACCGTAATAAGTTTAAATGTTTAGTATAATGATATTTATATATAAAATTAAAATTATTGAAATAAATAGACTAGATTTGCAAACATGGCTATCAACTATGAAAATTTTATTTTGAAAATAACTACATAGAGGATGGCTTTATTAAACAACCTACATGATTAAAATTTATTTTAATTTCTAATTTCATAGATATGTTATATTGATATATAAAATTAGTCACATATCATAATCAAAGAATACATACTATTTAAGATGTTTTAATTTCTAATTTCATAATTACAGAGTTTATATATACTATTTAAAATGTTTTTCAACTAATCAGTTGTGAGTTTAACACTACCGGATAGTTAAATTTCAGCCAACCTAATCTTAATAGATTTATCCACCCCCATCCCCTCATAAATCAATGTAAATTTTGAAGGATATTTATTGATCATATCAATTTGTTCATTTGTACATATCCGTGAAAACTTTTTCGGAAGAAATAAACATACGAGGCTATCGTTTAAAATAGCCTTCACGTAAATTCCTCTCCCGACTTGGTGTCTTGTTCGTGAAAAGATATAATTTTTAATGTTGTGTTTTCCACCAAATTTCTGAGTGAAATATATATTGTCTCCGACTTGGCTGCATTAAATTCTTTTATAAACGTATCCATATCCTAAAAAAAAGAGAGTAAAAAAGTGGGTTTTATAAATATATATATTATAGGATTTCAAATAAAAAAAATATTTTTTAAAAACGTTTAACTACCTTGATTGGCCGTATGATGGTTACTTGGGATGACCCTGAAGACTTATAGTTCACTTAGCTAGTAGGTTGGTCGTTCGTTGGTGAGTCTGCGACGGATTGATCGAAATCTAGGGCTGCGTCTTTCCAGTTCCGTAGTCACTTTTGATGTATCCAGAACCAATCACAAATAACGTTACACGAGCGTTCCTCCCCAAAAGCGTATGGTTTTTTAAAGTTAGTAAAACAATCGGGACTACAATAATGTATCGTCCGTTCGATGCAGGACTCTTTTAGAATCTCAAATACACATGTATAATTATTAAAACAGTCAGTTGTTCCGAGCTCTACTCATCTATCTCCATCAGAGTACACTTCCAAAATTGCTATATCACCAATAAGTGATTTAAAATGTTCTTTACCGCATTTACAAACACCGCGACGTCTTCTTTTGCTAACTTTATAAAAATAAGAACGGCCCGTAACACTAGTCGTAGCTTGACGTTCAATATGGAAACGCTTGAACGCTTGAAGAATTTTTAAAGGACAAGTCTTTGACTGATTCCATGTTAGCGATGTCTATGCGGTTTTATACGATCGTATTTAAACGTATTGCCAACATTTGCGCGCGAGTCTGGACAAGATAATTTCTTCAAGGTAAACAACGTCTACCTTTCTAATCTCGTAAACAACAAGATAAGTTGGGCCATAAGGTTTCATAAAGTAACGAAAAAAACTTTCTAGAGGCCAAACATCGAGTCGAAGAATATAAAAGGAGGTTTATTTCTAGTAGATTATCACTTATATACTTCCGTGCCGAGTGAAAAGAAGCTGTCACGCGTAAAAAACATTGAGCTCTCGTCTTTTGGCAAAAGTAAGTACAATTTTATTATTATTTCTTTGTACAGAGTAGTGTTCAATCTATTATTTAAACTGATATTTAATATTCTCTGTCTTTTTTTTTAGTGTCCAAGGAACAAACATTTACAATTGACGAATCTATCGACAATGTTAGACCCGCTAAGTCAGACATTAACAGACAACGAAACTACATTTTTGACTATGCCCCACGTACAAACAGTGACGACTCATTTACCATATTAAGAGAGAAAGGACGAACGTATACTCGGTTCAACACCTTAGGCAGGGATATTTTAGTTCGATTCAAGCCTTTGATTGCGAACGTGAGTTCGATGCAGTAGCAAACGACGTGTTTCTCAAACCTATTAGCATACTTGCTTAGTGGTACGGCACCTTACGATTTAATTGGACTCACGATCACGAACACGGAGAATAATCTCGATAAACCGGTCGGGGTTTCGTACCGTAGATGTGACCAAATTGATTTGAACAGTATTATGAATACATTAACAAAAGTCATTCAGAGTAACGCCAGATTTGGTATAGCCGATGTATTGATGATTAAAGTGAATCATATCAAAATGATTATGGGCAACGGTAAGACAGCGTTAAAAAGAAGGTGCCTTCCAAACGATTATCTAAGTCACCATAATAGGAGCATTGTTTTTGTTAAATCATTGACGAATTGTTTGGCGCACGCTATAGTAATAGCGATAGCCAAAATCACAAATGATATTAATTATAAATCATATATTCAGGGGCGTAAAATTAACAATACTGTAGATGATATTCTCGCAAAACCTCGCGTAGATTTATCCGGGGGAGTGTGGCGCGAACATCTCGATAAATTTCAACGTTATTTTGGCGACGAATATAAATTGCGCGTGTATAATACCCTCTCGATGGTCAACGGATTGTGGTATGAGGGGATTTCTTCTTTTACTAGGTACATTAACCTACTGTACGATAACTTCACGCATCACTATAACGTAATAATCAATATGGCGGCAGCGTTTTCAGTTCGGTATTTTTGTGACGGATGTAATACCTGCTTTAAAAGAGCTGCAAGACATTCATGTAAGAGTACTTGCCCCAATGTATGTCCATACCTCCATGATTGTATGAAAGCGAAAAAAAAAAGTGTATTTGCAGTGATTGTAAGAGATTCTTTAGGTCTGACACTTGTTTCACTAGCCATAAATCGAATAAAATAGACGGTAAGAAAACCATTTGTGATTTAAGACAGGTGTGTATTACCTGTGATAAAACAAAGGGTAGTAATCACGAATGTTTTAAATCCTACAGCGCGACGTGCAACCAGAATAAAGAAAACCCGCATCGTTGTTATATGCAGACGTTGAGTAGAAAGGAGATCAATGATAAATATCTAATGGTATTTTATGATTTCGAGACTACACAAGATCGAGCTATTACCTAAGACTGTTTTGTGCACGAACCGAATTTTCTTCACGTACAACACTATTGTGTAAAATGTGAATTTAACGATAATATGGACGAGGATTGTGACCAATGCGGGAATCGATCTAATTCCTTTTGGGAGAATCCGGTAGACGGCTTAATCGACTACCTGAGACGACCGAGGCCTTTTGCCGATAAGATTGTTTGTCTTGCTTATAAATCGAAAGGATTCGATGCTATATTTATCCTGAATAGATTTCTATCACTAAACTGAACCCCTAAAATCATCGTGGACGGAACTAAAATACTCTGCATGACGATGGACCACATACAATTTAGAGAGAGCCTAAGTTTCCTACCTATGCCACTGAGACAAATCCCGAAAGCGTTTGGACTAGACTGTAAAAAAGGACACTACCCCTATCTGTTTAATACAGAAAAGAATTTAAATTATATCGGTGAGATGCCCGGTCCCGAATTGTTTGGTGCGGATTATATCAAACCAGATGAGCGAAATGACTTTATGGTGTGGCACGCTGAGAAACTGCGGCAAGGGTATATATTTAATAATAAGTCAGAGCTGGAGGCCTATTGTGTTGATGACGTAAATGTATTACGCAAGGGTTGCCGTACATTTCGTCATTTATTTCTAAATATAGGCTCAACAGACGTGTTTAGGGAATCTATTACAATCTCATTGGCGTGCAATCGATTATTTGGAAAACTATTCTTAGCCCCGATACGATAGCCATCCTACCCAAGGGGGGATCCAGGTGCGGTGACAGACAGTCTGTGAAAGCCATAAAATGGTTAGTCTATCTGGAGAAAACCCACCCGATATTCATATACAGCATGCCTTCAACGAGCGTGAGATAGAAATTTTGGGCAGGAAGGTGGACGGGTACTGCGAGATGACGAGGGAGATTTTTGAGTTTGACGGTTGTTTCTTCCACGGGTGTACATGTCTTTCAAACCGTGACGTGACTATAACAGGGACGAAAGAGACTCTCACCGAACGATACGAGTGCACTCTGATGAGAGATCGAGCATTTAGAACCGAAGGGTACACTGTTACAACTATGAAAGAGTGTGACTTTGACAAAATACTGACTGAAGACACCGAACTAGATCTAGAACTAAACAATCACCCTATGATTCAAACTGCTCCGCTCAATCCACGTGCCGCACTGTATGTTGGACGGTGTGAGTCTATGACATTACACTACAAGACCAACCCCGACGAGAAAATAGGCTATTTGATGTCTGCAGTTTATATCCCAGGATATGCAAATATTTTAAATTTCCTGTAGGTCATCCTATAAATATTTTTGTTGCCGACGACTGCCCCGCTGACGTTGTAGACCGAGAGGGACTAATTAAATGCACTCTTTTACCTCCTAGCAATCTGTATCATCCTGTACTGCCCTACAAGACACATTCAAAATTAATGTTTTGTTTATGCTCCTCTTGTGCAAACGAGATGAACCAGGGGATTGTTCACACACCGACTCTGACAGGACTATTACAGGCAAATGGATAGTGGACGAGGTTCGACTAGCGCTAGAAATGGGCTTAAAGATGATTAGAGTACACGAATTTTGGGAATATAGAATTACCCAGTTCGATCCTCAGACCAAAGAAGGGGGACTGTTTGTAGAGTATATTAACAAGTTCCTCAAGATCAAACAGGAGGCGTCTGGATACCCTGGATGGGTAAAAACAGACGCGGACAAAGACAATTACATTAGCGACTATTACAAAACAGAGGGAATAGTGCTGGATAAAAACGAAATTGTTAAAAATCCAGGAAGGCGCGCACTCGCCAAATTGTGTTTAAACTCTTTCTGGGGACGATTTGCATTGAACAAGAACAAGACGCAGACAACCATAGTGAATAACCCAAAATACTTTTTCTCCCTACTCACCACCCCCGGCACAGAGGTTCGCAACATTATTTTTCCCAATGACGAGGTTGCTTTTGTCTCGTGGACTTACTGTGACGAAGTTGTTCTTCCCCTCGATACGGTCAATGTGCCTATAGCCGCGTTAGTGACCACCGGTGCACGTATTAAAATATATTTATATTTCAGGCACTTGGGTGGTTCTTGTCTTTACTGTGACACGGACTCTATTATCAGTGTGATAAGACCGACAGACACGTACACAATACCGACAGGTGACAAGTTGGGCGACGTGACAAACGAGCTGACCGCCTACTCTGAGACAGTGTACATTACAGGGTTTGTTTCCGGTGGACCGAAAAATTATTCTTACAATGTGTTTATTCCCGAGACGAACGAATACAGGTACACCACCAAGGTCAGGGGTATAACACTAAACTATGAAAACACTAAGATTGTAAGCTTTACTACTATTAAAGACATGATTTTTAAAGACAGGGACCCCGTACACGTGACTAACCCTCGAAAAATTAAAAGAAAAAGAGGCCCCATCGTCGTCTCCCAGTTGGAGAGAAAAAATTATAATATTGTGTTCACTAAGCGTAGGAGATTAAATAACAACACCTCCGTACCCTACGGCTAGAGTTGATCACATTTTTTCCTCTTTCTGTTTTCTAGTGACTGAAGGCAGTATCCAGAATATTCTTTTGGAATGTGGACGTTTAGGCCAAATGCAAATTCGCAGAAATAAACGTCCAGACATTAACAATATTACAAAATGGAATCGTGTTTGTACTTGTTCCGCTTTTATATTTTGTAAAACCGACACCAATTCTATGACAGTATACGAAGAATTTAATGATGACACAATTTTTACCTTGCTAAAACTAGACATGGACCACTCTACTGTGATACTACCACACACAGAAACAGGTGTAAAAATGCTATCATTACACAAATGTGAAAACAGGTACTTTAATGACTTCTGTCCGACAGACGGTGCCCCTATTTGTGTACAGGTTATCACGTAGTATAGAAACTATCAGGTGTTTGATCAAAATATATTGACATGACAAGACGACTAATGGATGACCTTGAATAAGTAGGCCGACATATCAAATTGAAATTAAACTTATACGTCTACATTTTTCTTCTCTCTCTCTGATTCTAGTGTCATCCTTATTAAAGTACAAAAAGATAAATAGAAACGCCTTTTCCCCGATTAGAGCCACAACACACTCTGCAGTTCTAGACTTGAAAAGTCCGTACAATTGTAGTATACAACCTTCGTGCAGGCGTTTAGTTAAGATAAATATTTCTATTATATTACCCGCAGGAACGTACGGTAGAATATCTCCGCGATCGAGTCTGGCTCTTAAACACGGGATAGATGTTTTAGCCGGTGTTATAGACGAAGACTATCGTGGTAATATTTGTGTATTACTCATTAATCACGGTGACACTGTTTTTAGAATTTAAAGGGGCGATAAAATCGCTTAGCTGGTGTGCGTGGAAATTGATTACCCTAGAGTTGAAAACACTAATTCGCTATCAAGAACTCAGAGGGGGGAGGGAGGATTTGGATCTAGTGACATTCCTATAAAAGATCGTCTCATCGATCGTTGTAATTTAGTATAATGGATAAAATCAACGCGTCCATCCTCACGTACTCTATGAAGCAGTATTTGTGTCTGATGTCTGCCGCGGAGTTGAATAATTTACCTATAGAATTTATTAAAGAATACGCGTGTAGAGATATAAATCGCGCTTGGGATTTACTATCTCCCTCTGCACAGGATGAATTGAAAGATTATAAATATTGTTTGGAACATAATAATATTGGGATAACACAAATTGATGGACCACCGTCTATTAAGAAAAATTGTCAACAATGTCTAGCATTATCATCTTCATAAACAAATAAAAACCGGAACTGTGTGTTATATCTAGGTACGTTGTAACCTTGTCACAACGAAACATGGGATGATTGTAACACTCACCTAATGCTGTCCCGGTTGACTCGCAATGGAATCGACTTCACAACACAAGACGCCACCTTCAACGCGCACTAAAACCGACTGAACTGGCGCTCGCCATGGGCGGGGCGGAGAGCCCCCCCCACCTTTCCCCATCATCGGGCGAAAAGACAAGTGAACATCGCCGTGCGCTTTCAACGAAGAATCTTGTGGATGATTATGGAACCTTCTACAGGCTATGTTGTGCGTGTGGTTTGTTACTCCAGGGCTCTGTGGACGCTTCTAGATAATACCTCCCCTTTTCCGTCCACTCTGAGAGCATATGATCACTTCAGGGTATAAAAGTGTTGTGGTGCGATGTGTTGGCACGCATTATACTCAGGGCTTTTAGGAGGTAAGAGTCTTACTTCATAAGTGGGCTCGTCATTATTAATCAAAATTCCCTTTAGTTTAAAATCTTTTTCATATCTTCCAAATTCAAATGTTTCGGACTTCATATACATTTGTAGCTATTTATTATTCTTTATTTATTTAACGAATAGTCATGACTGCGGGGCCTTGGTAGTCGTCTTCACGACTATGGCAATATGTTTATGTTCTTTCTGCATAAACAAAAAGGTGGATAAATGTGGGGCCGTAGGCCATCTAAGAAAAACACGGATGTTTTTAGTAATGTTTAATGTTTATATACATGGGGTTGTTAGTTAGTTGGGATAATCCCCGTCTTTGTTTATATACCTAGGATTGTTAGTGGGTCTAGATAGTTTATTGTTACGTTTCATATATCTATATTTGTGTTAATGGTTGTTAGGGAGATAATGTATAGTTTATTGTTATGTTTGGCAATTATTAGTTTGTGGGTTCTAAATAGTGGGACCGCGGGCCACCTGATTGTTGAATCTCCCAACGGGGCCTAACTTATTACTTAATTAAATGGGCGGAGTTATTATTGTTAGGTTTGCAAACTCTGTATTTACTTTGATGCTATTGGTAAGCCTCTCTACGGTATTAGTTAACTATGGGGTCTTGAGTCCCTTTGGGCTATGCTAGAGCTTAGGCTAGGCTTGCGCTATTATTTGAGAATTGTAACGTTTAATGTGTGTAAGGAGACCAATTTATCAACAAGCCGGGGTCACCCGTTAACTGTGTCTTTTCTAGGGCCTTATTATAAGGCAGCTATTATCTTGTTATGGTTATATCGCCCTTCTGGCCGTGACATGTGTTTGTATGTCACTTCGCCCATCAGGCGCATACTGGCACTTGGTATTTGTAATCTTTAATGTTCCGCTTCCCCATTGAGCTGTATTATGTTTGAATGAATAAAAATTATAACTCTCTTGTTTCTACCTCTGTCCATTATTTAATTGGGATGGAGAAGGAGTGTAGTTACAACGTGACTGTCTTTTTTTTACAGTTTAGATACTGACTTTTTTTTTACCGTTTTGGTTCATCATTCAACCATGTCTAATATAATTGTAGATGTTCAGGGAGTCAAAGATAAGGACAATACCTTTATTATAAAAGAATGCAGTATTTTATCCATGTGTGGAAAGGCGATACATCACTGGACGTTTAAGTCCCCATATTCCCTTTCTAAATTACCTCGTCATGTTCAAAAACAGTGTGATTGGCTCACACATAACCATCATGGCCTGCAATGGGACGATGGGGATATATCCTCCAATCAATTTAATCACCTTTTGAAAACGGTGACTCTCGACTAGACTATAATTTATGTTAAGGGGGACGAAAAATGAAAATTTATTATGGAAATACTTGGGAAAAAAAATGTTATCGATATGTTAAACTTGGGATGTCCTGCACTTAAAGATTTGAATGACAAAAAATTTGATAAATGTTTCGGTCATAAGTATAAAAAATTTAATTCAATTTGCACCCTTTCTAATGTTAAATTTCTTCGGGAATGGTTCGTCGGCACCACCCCCACCACCACTATAAATTTACAAATGTGATTTTTATTTTTTAGTTTTAAAGCGGCACTAGACGAGTGCACATCGATGTCTGTGTTTGTACACCTTTTCACACTGATATTAGCGGGACCGTCTAGTTGCGGAAAAACTACTTTTGTAGAGAATTTTCTTTTAAATTTAAAACAGGTGTGCAGTGTGGATAAATTTGATAGAATTCTATGGTGTTTCATCGAGAACAATTCTATTCTCTCGCGATTACCTAGTCACGTCACACTACACAAAGGTGTATCGGACAATTTTGACGTTTAAATAAAGGGTGCACCTCAACTCGTCGTGTTGGACGATTTAATGAACGAAGCCTATTCGAGCAAAGTGAGCGATCTTTTTACCTATGGTAGTCACCATAGAAACCTATCGGTTCTAATCACACAAAATCATTTCCATCAGGGAGTAAGTCCCAAGACCTCTCGCTATACGCTAAATACATTGTGTTGTTTAAAAACCCACGCTATCAGGCACAGATAAACTATCTAGCTAGGCAAGTTTATCCGGATAATCCATCCAAAATACAAAAAATCTATAGGAAAGCGACCGAATCACCTCACGGATATTTTTCTTCGATCTGAGTGAGAACGCGGATGAGCGCCTGTGCTTGAAAACGGACATATTTGACACTATTTGTAAAGTGTTTGTCCCAAATAGACTACTAGATGAAACTAGTCAAGAAAAAGAGACAAGTACTGTCGGTAGTGAAAACTGCCAATCCTAAATTGCGCAAAGCAATTCTTAAAGTCGTCGACCCGGAGGTTACAACAATACTTGGCGAATGTACTCTAAACACATTAAACAATAATATTAAAATTAGTAAAAGGGATAAGCAAAAATTAATAAATTATAAAAATTGTATGCGAATATTGGCTAGCAGCGGTGTTTAGTTGAAGAGAAAAAGAAATATCGCCATTGAATCGGGTGGATTTTTAAGCATCATTATACCGGCTATTCTTTCCGCTCTTGTTGGAGCCTTAGTTAAATAATATGACAAAACTTAAATCGATGCTTCTCGTCCCACCAGAACTACTTCGCAATAAACGCGATCACAACGCTTCTGACTTTGTACAGATGACAAATATTCTCAATAAGAAATCTAGAAAAAAAATTGACGATTATCAAAGATTGGCTAGTTTTAGAAAGCATCAACAGAGATATTTAACAGACAAGGAGAGAGCGAGACAACCAATTAAAATAACCATCGTGGGCCCCCCAGTATTAAAACTTAGACCGCTCGACCTTGCATGAGGTACACGAAAAGTAAAAAGAAAACGACCTTTAGTTAGGAGACAGCCGGTTCCACCTCGATTCCTTTCAGACAAGGCCACATATCAAAGCAGTCCTATTAGTATAGACTCGCCAGAGAAGGAAGGGGAATCATATTTCGTGCCTAGATCAGAATCTGATTAAATTGAAACAGGTTCCTCCAACCTGTTCGGCAGCATAGCCGGGAAATATTTATCACCGTACGTTCACAGGAGAATTTCTACAGACCCTGTATTTGGAATTAGAAAAGAGGGGGATACTTTTAAAATAGGCAATTCGAGTTTCACCGTAAACGATAACGATATATACCTTGGTAACACACACTATAAGGGTACGCAAGGACTTTGGGAGTTGTTGACCAAAAGAAACGTAAATATAGATATAATTACAGAGAGTGATTTATAAACATATAAAGACATACTAATTGCCACGAGTGCTCATCGACAAAACTTTGATCATAACGCGAAAATAACGTCCAGTAGAGGTTTGAAATATAAAACAGTCATTTCTAAACTTTTCCCGGCCAGACCTCGTTGGAACACGCACAGATGACCGCTACGTTAAAAAAATATATTACAATCTCCCGCGGCCGTCGGCGTTTTCGTCCACCGCAAAACGTCAAAAAGCTTGTCGGTTGGATAAAATAAAAGTAGACGAATGGTTAACTGGGCAGGACGCGTACACTCTTCACCGTAGTTTAATAAAAAGTTTCCCACGTAACCCGTACAGAGTGACCAATATCGACGATGTGTGGGAGATAGATCTAGTAGATATGAGGGCTTTAAATAAGGACAACAAGGGCGTCAACTCTATTCTAAACATTATTGATGTATTTTCAAAGTACGCGTGGTCTATACCGCTTAAAACAAAATCGGGCGCAGACATCACGTTGGGTATAAAACGGATTTTTAAGGAAAGACGCCCCCTTTCGATTCAGTCGGACAAGGGTAGGGAATTTTTAAATTTTAAATTTAGAACCTTTTAGAAACAAGCGGGCGTTCATTTCTATCATTTGCATAATCCAGATATAAAGGGGGCCGTCGTGGAGCGTTTCAATCGCACACTGAAAACTAAAATGTGGAAATATTTCACCGCATTCAACACTAACAACTACGTCGATGTGCTGGGCAAGCTAGTTCAAAATTATAACGCTAGTGTTCATTCGACTATAGGAATGGCTCCATCTTCAGTCAAGCCTATTCACGTACTTATACTATACTATTACGGCTCCGAAAGCTGTGGTCTAAAATTAAAATAGGTGACATTTTGTTCAATGTAGGCGATCATGTGCGCATAAGTAAAGAAATAATCATTTTTGACAAAGGATACGAGGCTAATTTTACACGAGAAATATTTAGAATAGTTAAAGTAATTCCTAGACTTCCCCAACCAGTCTATTCATTACAGGATCTCCAGGGGCAGCCCAGTGAGGGACTTTTTATAACTACGAACTAGTTCGCGTGTGTCGTCCAACGATTTTTCAAATAGATAAAATAGTACAGAGTAAGTGGATTAAAGGCATTCAACATCATCTAGTCAAGTGGAAAGGATACAATTCTTTTAACAGCTGGGTACCTGCGTCTAACATTAAACAAATATGAGTCAGTTTTATGTAGCACTACCTTCGGATTCGAGCGCCGATTATTACAAAAATAATACACTCTCTTACTATACTACAAAATTGACACAGTCCATACGGCTAGAACACGACCGGTGGGAGGTGGAACTAGCTGAATTATCCTATCCTGTGGGTTTTGAAAGTCTCGAAGATAACATTTTATCCAAAGATAAAGAATTGACGGCAAACGTCGTGGTGACCCAAGTGGGCCGTGTTTCGTTTCCTCAACAAGATTTCACCTCCTTTAAGGAGCTTTATAATAAAATTAAGAGCTCGATAATTGATAAAGGCGATCTAGAGGTTTTAATATTTGAATTTCAATGGTACATTCTTCGCGATCAAACAATGTTAACTGAGATTAAAAAAAAAGGTTGCATGGACGCACGACAAGTCACCCATAACTACACGATTCTAAAACACAATTTCATTTACGGTGGCGAAAATAAAATTTAAAATAGAATTTCCTGTTCGCCTTTATGTGAGCATCGGAGATTTAATTACAACCATTCGAAACAGACTACCCAACATAGAGTCACTTAATGCGGTTAATACACATATGAGGGATTTAATGAGCGAGGATATTAAGGGGGTCTTTTTGCGACCTAATCGTAAACTGCCCGGCTCTAGTTCAACCGAAACGGAGCCTGTCTTTGTGTACACTGACATTATAAGACCACAGTTGCTAGGCGACTCTTATGTAAGATGGATTAGAATCATTGAGTTCCCCTCCGCCACCGCACATCACGTTATCTATCCTATAATCTATTTTCCCATCGAAAAATGTAATTTTGACTCTATAAGTATAGGCTTATACACAAAGTTTGGCGAACGAGTGAATTTTCAATCGGGTCCCGTGCCCACTGTAGCGGTTTTACATTTTAGAGAGAAAAAAACTAGATAAATAGATACGGGGGTAGTAATTTGACTTAGTCTTAACAATGGAGGGAGAGAGGGAAAACATCGGTCCCGTCTATCACTCCAGTTATAAAATGCAACGGGGTCGTGGCCTCGGATCGTACTTGGGCGGATTATTTCGATTTGTCAAACCGTTGTTTATGAGGGGGGTGAAAGCGGTGGGAAAACAAGCATTACAAACAGGTTCGCACATTCTGGCCGACATAGCGACACGCGAACCCTGTCAAAAAGTCGGTGATATAGTTAAAAAGCGTGTCACTCAGGCTATCGAGGGACGTGGCTTAAAAAGGGTAAAAAAGCGTAAACGACTTCATTCGAAGGTGGGCGCCAGACCAAGAGGGAACAAGAGAGCTAAAAAATATATTTTCGATTAATAATGGAGTGTTCAAAAACAGAACTCGATCTTTTCGACGAAAAATGCATTCAAACGGTAATTAAAAATAATAAAGTGGTCGAATACAAACCTATCACTTCCGTGGACAATGACGCTCAGTTGAGTTCTTTTGCCCCGTAGATGGCGAGTACTTTCGTGACCTCTCTTCAATTAAATTATATATTCGTGTTCAACTGGTGAAAGGGGATGGGACAGTGGTCACAGCCGACAATAAAATTGGATGCGTCAACAACTTGCTAAATTCTTTATTCAGTCAAATCAATATCTCTCTCAACGAAACACCTATTACAACCTCGACAGACAACTATGCCTACAGGGCTTATTTAGAGACTTTAACTAATTACGGTCGAGACGCCTCCGACACCCACCTGGTGAACAGTATGTGGTTTTTGGATACCCCTGCTGCTAACGGTGAACTCGCTGCATCCATAGAGAACAAAGGCTTTGCCACTAGATTAGACTTGTTAAAACATCCGGTCGACTTGGTGGGACGTTTACACGCCGACATATTTAATATTTCACAATTGCTATTGAAAAATGTATAGTTGCGCGTTAAACTTATTCGCAACAAAAGAGAGTTTTATCTGCTCTCAGATGCGGACAATTTAAATATCGACGTGTGGTTGAAAATTTTAGACGCCACCCTCTTTGTGAAACACGTGGAAGTGTCGCCGACTATTTCACTCGCTATAGAAAAGACACTGTTACGAAAGCCGGCCCAATACCACCTCAATCGGGTGGACGTCAAGTCTGTGACCGTACCCAAAGGATCCAAGTCTGTGAGTTTAAACAATGTTATTCAAGGGGTTATCCCTAAAATTGTTTTATTCACAATGGTGTCAAACGATGCGTTTGTGGACAGTTTGAACACGAATCTGTTTCAACTCATTCATAGAAACCTTGATCGTTTCGTCCTATATGTAAATGGAATCCAAAAACATTTGCCCATTTTGATAAATTTTGACAACGTCAGAACGTCCACCTTCGCCTATGACACATTGTTTTCGGGATTGGGCATACACTATCAAAACAACGGACATTTAATCACGTGAGACATGTTCAATAACGGTTACTTTATGTTGGCCTTCGACTTGACTCCCGACAGTGCAGGACGGGACTCGCACACCAGCCTTCAGACTGAGGGGAACGTGAGATTTGAGTTACAGTTCAAGACAGACCTTGACACCGCCATATCCTGTTTGTTTTACTCTGAGTACGAGGGGACGGTGTCGATAGATTCTAATCTGGAGGTGAAAATTAATTATTAACACCATGAATTCGCATCAAATAGACACACTGCTGCGGGGCAAAATTTCAATCTATAAAGGGACATTTCCTTCGGACAAATTACCTCAAAATTTCACTCGTCCCGCCTTATTTGTGGTCAATTTAGACCCTCACACTTAACCCGGCTCACATTGGGTTGGTTCTATATTTTTCCAAATTTGTGGAGTATTTTGATACATATGCCAGACGACCGAGCCTAGCGATGACTAGCCTCATGAATAAACACTCGACACGATGAACGTACAACAAAAAAAGACTCCAAGCCATAGCGTCCGGTGTGTGCGGCCACTATTGCTGTCTGTTTGCGGTTTCCAAGGACGCCGGCTGGAGCCTGAGGAGATTCACATACCAGTTCTCAACCGCCAACTTGTGCAAGAACGACCGACTGGCCGTCGCGCTGTTCAAACGTCGCTTTGGCCACTGTCCAAGGTGTACTAGCAGCGGTGCCCATACTTGTGTTCCAGTATTAGATATAAAAGGTATACTAAAATTTCATTTAATCATTTGTATTCAATTATCTGACATATGAACATCATCATGTCGGCCATCTTTGATTTTTCATTTATCGTAAACTTGAAAAAGGAGTGGGTGGTCACCGAGCTAGTCATAGTTTTCATCGATGAGAAACAATCCTCGTGCTATCAATTCAATAAAACCACCGTCTTGTGCTACTCCAAATTGGTTCCAATTCTAAACCAAAATTTAGATAAAGCCATCGTACCTTACGCATATAATAAACAAAAAGGGAATTTCTTGTCCCGTCTCACAGTCCGGACATTCATCCCACTACGCGAGGACTATATATGCCCCTTTGTAGATTTGATCAACTCCAATTGTTGGGGATGTACCGCTCCTTGTCACATCACGCCGTGCGCGTTAAAAAATGCAAATGCCTTGGAACGATTCGTTAGATTTAACAGCGCCGAGAAATTGTATAAATTTTGTCCAATCACCGAAGACGACGACACCGAGACTAGCTTTAATTATGACGACTGTTGATTACAGGTCATCAGTCCAGACGCAGACAGCGATGGAGAAGGTGATGTGCAGCTGTAATATGGTGGAAGACCATCTCCCGTCCGAGGATTCGTCACTGGTGACCCGCAATTTCTACCTAAACAACAAACAGAACAAATACGTAGCCGTGGGCCTCTTTCCTAGCCGCAACTTTTACGCTCACGTGATGTTTTCATCAAATTCTAAGCGTCTGATACTCACCGTCCCAATGGAACTTTTTCGTTAAAGAAATTCCGTTTTGGTGTGACTGTGTGGAGAACTGTGTAAACTTTGAGTCCAACATGGACAACTTTAGCATAGTGGTGAAAAAACTTTTCGGTGTGTTGGAAATTGAGCCTGAGTGTAAAAAACATTCAAATATACTTGTCTACGGACGAATTAAAAACTATGTACGCTCTTGAACAATATATCTCACGCCACGTGAAATTTCTCAATCATCCTAATGTATCGGTATTCATTGACAATGTCCTCAGCTTTAAATCTTTTGTCGACCCACCCGATCCTATTCCATATTTTGATTATATATCGTTATTTGACGATCTTTGTATTTTTATGCACAACAATAATAAATTGTGAAAAAATATGTATTTTTTGATTATAATAAAATAATAAAATGTGTATTTATCTTTAATTTCTAGTAATATTTCCCTCCGATTTAAATGATATATTTGTAGTAAAAGCCATACAACATTTTTTTTTTATAAAATACAGGTTTTTTTCTTTATAGAGTATATCCAAATAAAACATGTCGATGGTTTTTGCTCACATAAAATAATAATTCAATAAATTTAAAAATGTCATAATCCTGTGACGTCAATGTCTAAAATACAGGTTTTCCCCTTTATAGAGTTTATCCAAATAAAAAAACATGGCAAGTAGTAATGGTTAATGCTCACAGAAAATAATAATTCATTAAATTTGAAGACGTCTTAATACTGTGACGTCAATGTAACGGTGACGCCAATTTAAACGTCACTAGCATACCAATATTTTAGTTAGACCATAGCCTCATATGACTTTATTATAGTTGCTGGCTCAGAGCGGGTCTATACCTGACATACGTCATTGAAACGTCACTCTATACCCGATACGTCATTGAAACGTCACTCTATACCCGACATACGTCATTGAAACGTCACTAACAATATCGACATACTCTCTAATTCAATTCTTTTTTTTACACACTGTCGTTCACCACATACTTCTGCGATATCATTGAATATTAATTCAATGATGTCACCCTCATACGTCATATAAAAATATTTAAATACGCCCATTAATACTTAAGTCAATGTCCTACGTCATAAAACTACCACGTAATTCTCTTGAAACGTCGTCACTACTATACCAATATCACCATACCCTCATACGGCATTATTACAGCCTACTCTCATACGTCAAATGTTGGATCATTGCCAATGGGATATACCAGCCCATATACTACTTCCGTGGTTTGTTGCAATACACTTTTCCTTTCAGCATGCCCTGAAGGAATAAATTGGATGGAGTAAGGTCAGATGACCTTGGTGGCAAAAGTCCCTTGGAAATGACATGATCTTCAAAGATGGAAACAATTTCAAACATGCTGACATTGGAAGTGTGACAGGTGGCACCATCCTGCTGAAAATAGCCAGGACAGAGTTCTTTGTCTTCCAATTGATTCATAAACACTCCATGTCCATGTATGGAAGAACATAGGGCGGCGCCGCAACAAAGTACGCCACACCCCAACTTTTTAATCTTGGAGAGGCGTCTATGCAAGAATTGAGGATTCTCACTAGCCCACTTACAGGTATTCTTGGAAATGACGTACCCACGTGTAGTCCAGTATTCCCAGATATGCGTTGACAAACTGGTGGAACCAATGACAGTAATTGAGTCTCTTCTGTTTATCAGGAGGTTTCAATTCATGCGTAACAGTAACACGATATGCATGCACCTTTGTGTTTTTTCTGCTCGTTGGCATGTCCTAGTGGAAGCCCCCATCTCCTGCGACAGTTTACGGAAGGCCAGCAGCCTGTAGCAAACAGGAAATCGGTCTTCACTTGGCGAAGGCGCCACACACAGGCTAGAACGTATCAACACCCCTCATGTTCTTCCATTAACATGCTTCTTATACAGCAGAATTCCCTGAATTGCATCCATTATTTTGAAAGTTAAAATGGAAGCTCAAGGGCTGATGCGAGTGAAACATCCTGTAGTATTGATACCTTGAAGTAATGGTTGCCATATTAGTGTAAATAAAATCACGCTGCTTTTCAATATTACTAAGCAAGTAGCGAAATTAATAATACAATATTATCTGCTTGCAGGCCTGTGATATTTTAGTGTTATATTTTAATTTTACATTACATTCATTTCATTACTTAACAGATTTATATGATGATGTATATTATGCTTAGCCGCTGTTTTTTATTTTTATTCTTGACATTCTTAACCCTAATAGATAGTTTATTTTCCTTTTCTGGCCTTTTTTACTTTCTCGCTATCTTACAGGTAGATAGATTGTGATCATCAAAAAAATCAAATTCGAGATTTTGATGAATTTCGACGTTTCATGATCCCCCGAATCCTAAAATGTTGTTTTTGAAACCTTCTGTCTGTTTACTTGTATGTACCTCGAACTAGAGCCAAACTATTTAACCCATCGGGCTAAAGTTTGGAAGATAGTATTTTCATAGGGTAGGTATTTTTGGAATTGGATACCTAACCCTATAATTAAGGTCTGTTAACTGAAGAACAAAAAGAGAAAAAATCGATTTCTCAAAATCGGTTCTAACGATTTTGATTAAATTTCATTTCTAAGCGTTGATCAATATTATAAATAAACTGGCTACTATAATTTTTTCGGCAAAATGAATTTAAGCGTTTCGGTTGAGTGCGTACATTTTTTTTATCACATCTTCGAAACTATTTATGTTATGAACTATTCATCAATGCAAATATGTAGGTCTATTTATAGTACAAAAATTTTATTTGAAGCATATTTTTATAAAACCTATCGTTTTAAAGCTAAACGCAAATAAATAAATATATATATATAATATATATATATATATATATATATATATATATATATATATTTAGCTTTTCGAACACTAAAGAGTAAGTATTGTGACTGTAAAAAAAATCTAAGCCACGATTTTGATGGACCCCCCGAACCCTAAAATGGGGTTTTTGCAATGTCATCTGTCTGTATTTCTGTTTAACCCTAAAATTAAGAGTAAATTAATAAAGGGTGAAAAGACAAAAAATCAATTTTCTCAAAATCGGCTCTAACGAATTTGATTAAAATTAGTATCTAGGCGTTGATTAAGATTATAAACAAAATGGTAATCTTCATTTTCTTTTGAAAATGACTTTTAAGGTACTTTACAGAAGCGGAAATTTCCTTATCTCCGTAAATGTTTAATATACTATATAACTTATAGTTGTAAAATTGTAGTACTATTAAAAATAAAAAAACTTTTATTTGAAATATATCCTTATAAAACCAATCGTTTCGGAGATATTAGCAAATATATTAATACAACATATGAGCTTTAGTTGTACAGAGATACTACCCATATTTTAACGCAATAATTATCTAATTCCACAGAGTAGGAAATAGATAAATATGTGTTTCAAAAAGTTTGTTTTATTTCCTTTAACTTCTTTGGCGAAATGTTTATACAGCAATGATATATATATCCACCACTTTAGACTTGGTAGTCAATATTTACCGTTTTTATTGGTCTAAATTTATAAATGAGGAATTTACTAGCAATGTGATAGCTACAAGCTCTAAAAACCATAGTAAAATTTGGAAAATTCTAACCGGAAGTCAAAATTGTAATACAAAGTTTTGACACTTGTGGACCCAATATTGATCTTTTTTTTGGTCAAAATATAATAGTGAGGACTTCAATTCTTTAGAAAGAAAATCATAAAATTTAAATCTCCGAGTCAAAAAATGTTTAACCTAAGTATAACGCAATTTTGCTCGGGTTTGCTGGTGTATATTATTTGGTTTAACATATTTTACAAGTTTAGAGTAAATATTTCAAATTTTAGACAATGGAATGAGAAAGTCAGTGTGAAGTTCTGATACTCCTTGGCAGTGACTTGTAATTATTATTCTTGTACTTAATCTCTCTTGGCCTGGAGTGAGGAGCTATCACAACTTGGTTGTATCATGCAATTCATCACAAGATCATATTTCACTGCAACAACTCTATACAATACAAGTGTTTAATACCTTAAAATTACTTTCTATCATCTTAAGATATATATTTTATTAATAAGTTTAGGAAACAAAATATTACTGATAAAACAGAAACAATAAATAAAATGTAATACAATTATAAAAAATAGTGTTTTTGTATAGTGGGGGACAAATACATATTAATGATTCTTCTTGACCTACCTCAAGCATACAGTAACAACAGTAGTTTATGGAAGCTATAAAACATTTTCCTGAATTCATATTCATTCTCCATTCTTTTTCTCCTCACTTAAAATACAGGTTTTTATAATGGCATCTTGTTGTACTTCACATATTTCCATAGAAAAAAGTAATGTATTTTTATGTACACCATGTTTAAAAATTAGGACTGGGCCGATTAGCCTTTTTGCAGATATTACCGACGCCGATATTTTGTTGCCGATATTGCTGCTAACCGATGCTGATTAGTTTTTTTTTTTTGCAATATTTAAAAAGTAACAATACTCAAAAACAAGAATTATCAGATTTTGTCACTTCTGTACTTTTCAGGTTTGTTGAAAGAAAGTTTGTATTAGAGTTTTAAACGTTAAAGTTGGTTAGATATATTTAATTTTATTGCTAGGCCACTGCACTGTCATAATAAACAAGAATGTACATAATTACAAACTACCAAAATAGAAAAAAATCCACTAAAGGCATTTCTAGGTTTATTTTTATTGAAGTAAAAATCAAAATATTCCCAGGCAGTGAACATTTTTGTCTTTGTTGTTTGTTATCTTATTAATTCTCAGTGAAATGCTCAATATATTAATTCTCAGTGAAATGACAAAATAACTAAACAACTATTTACAACAGTGGTAAATTGATACTTCGAAATTACATTTGAGCGCGCTCTAAGAATTGATCTTGGGGAACGCTTAGTGAGTGATCGATTGAGCAGATCTTGGAGCGCTCAGTAATCGACATGCAGCATAAGTCACGCACCATGAAGAAAATAAAAACACATGATTACTGAACGTGCTTCTGTGCAGCTAGCTACTAGAGTTCACAATAGTACAATAATGATACATTATCTTGGACATGGTCATTGTTTGTGCTTTTAGGATAAGTTACAGTCATGTATCTAAATATATTTAACAAGTAATATATTCATCTATTAATTCATAATTTGAAATAAACCTTAATAAATAAAATTCAATGTATTTTATAAGAATGTTGGCTTTGCTGTTTATTATAAAATAAAATATCCAATGCAGAATTAAAGAATCTGGGTTTACATGCCACTAGTTGAATATGTTTTTGAACTAAGAATTATATTTTCATAACTTTAGAATTTAAAATATATCTATAAATTTTGAATTATCACCATAAAATATCTGCATGATAAACCGATCATCCTTGGCTGATTGTGCCAATATCTGCCGATAAATTGAATCGGTTATCGGTATCAGACCAGCCTTAACACAAATATATTAAAATTATTGTTTATCTTGTCTTCACCTGTAAATAATAAGTTTGAAGAAAAATATCACAGAAGGACTTTATTGAGTTTCACACCTAGGTACAAGCACAAATCAAGCCAAAAGTGTATTAAGTAAAAGTTAGCTAGTGATGCCTATTAAAAGTAATTCCGATTGCACGAGAGGTAGCCTACATAACTTCTGCCATTTGTCCTGAATTTTTCAGTGTTTGTTTGGAATTCCCTGCTAGCACTTGATACAGCCTCTCCACGTTCTTTGTAGTCAATATTGTCTATGGCATATTTCCTTGATAATTTTTTAATATAGACTTTGAACATATTCTAATTTTTTTCTGAAAATTACAATATTATGTTATATTTTATAGTAGAAATTACGCTTTCATCTTAAAGATATAAATTGAAACACCTTAAAGATCAAATACTTTTTTTTAAAGTTACATCTCAAAATAATTTCTGATATAGGTTAAAATATATGAAGTTCTTGTAAGAAAAAGGACAGTCAACCTAAATTAGTATCATCAATTAGAAAAATTCAACAATTTGGAAGAGCAGTGTCACATCCCAAAATAGGTATAAAATAGCAATACCAAGAAAAAAACACTTTTGTTTGGATAAAAAGACTCATAATGACATATGAAATCATTCTTAATAAAAGTAAAGCTTAGATATAAGTGTATTTTATAGAAAGAAGAAATTTGTCACTGTTGAATCAATTCATGTATCATAGTTGTTTGTAAGTCTAGCCTCTGGTCTAATACAATGTAATCATGTGTGTGTGCATGTTTACTTACTGTTTCCTACAAGCACTTTTGAGACACTAGGTTGAGAGGGATGTTTATTTCAATACAATATTGACATAGTATAATTATTATTGGGCGCTATTTTCACTAAAACACAACTTAACAGCTAATCACCATATACGAAAAGAATTTAATAATGTTTCATAGAATGTTTCATCAGAAACAGATCTGTTTTGTGAATGTGAGTTTTTGTTAAATGCGATAGCATTGAGTTTCATGTGATATTTATCTATCAAGTACAAACACCTTTTATCGAGTGTTATTTAAACAGTTGATTCACGAGACCACAGTAGAAACTATGAAAGAGAGGTTCGACATATCACACATCAATAAAGTTGACGCAAATAGCTATTATCAATGGATGGAGTCTTTGGTGTTGCAAAAGACACCATAGAAAAGCCGTACATCTACAAAGAAAGTAACTCCAAAAGTGGAATAAATATGACCCAACTGGAATATCTACTCTAACCATAGAACTGGAACTCTCACAAATAACAAGGTTTGTTTTATAATAAAGGTAATTGATAAAACTAAAGAAAAAGGAAAAATAAACTACTAAGAGTAAATTTGAAGAAAGCCCAACTAGGGAAAAAGGAAAGATGTGGGAAGAATCCAATGCACAAAGGTGACATCTTCTTCCTTTCTTCTGTCTTCTATAGTAGAAGTAGTCACACACACATTTTAACACAAATATAATAATATTTCGGCATTGTTGCCTTTATCAAACACAAAGAAGAAGAGAGTACAAATAACACAAACAATGGATTACTCCATTTTGAATTTTAAAAAGAAACTGTTAGAAACCCATTATGCCAAATGTTTTTGGGAGTAAAGATAAATTCCTTGGCTATGGTTAATATTTATAGAAAACTAATAATAATAATTAAGAAAATAATGATAATAATAAAAATGATATTTTTAAAAATAATAATAATAATTTGAAAAATGATGATGTTATAGAAATAAAAATAATCTTATAGAAATAAACTATCTTCTGTTGAGGCCTGGTGGTAATCTTGATTTGGTAATCCATTGGTGCGCCAGTTCCCACTGTCTAAGTTGAGAATTGTTGCACTGTTTGCTGTCAAACCCTCACTAGCCACAATATTCAACCTCCCCCCGCCCAACAGGACTACTTACACACTTGCCATTCTCTCAAGAATAATTGAGATTATGCCCTCTATTAAATCCATCAACATTAACAAAACCAACATTATATCCACCATTGGTCCAGACAACAGTTCTACTCTCAACCTATCAGAGCACAATCTCTCAGAGACAATGCCCTCTAATAAGCCCGTCAATAATAACATAACTGGCACTACATCCACCAATGGTCCAGTCAGCAGTTCCATACTGAACCTATCAAAATACAGTACATTTCTTCCAGAACAAATCCTACACTACCAGCCCTGACAAAGCCATAGATCCATCCCTCTACAAGTTCAAGCCACCTTCAGACTGGGACCCTCCGCCACTACTCTCAGAACACCCTCTGGAACAGTTCATCACTTACCTACTTTCCAATATTGCCGATCCACTCTTCCCAAAGACAGTACCTTTGAAACGGAACCTAAACACCAACGAACAAAAAGCTATCAAAGCACTAAAAAACAACATTGATATAATCACCCTACCAGCTCACAAGGGCTCCACCACAGTCATCTTGAACCGTATCGACTACATCACAGAGGCACAAAGTCAGCTATCCAACCACTCCATCTACAGACCACTCAGAGAAGACCCAACTGAAGATCACAACGCGCATTAAAGAGTTCCTACAACGTGAAAGTCCTCGGCAGAATCTCACCACCAACTCAATTCAACTTCTCTTTCCAGAAGAACCTCAAGCTCCTACACTGTATCTCCTCCCTAAAATCCACAAAGAAATAAGACCTCCGCCTGGCCGTCCGATTGTATCTGGTTGCTGCTCTCCAACTGAGAGAATTTCATCTCTGGTTGATTCACATTTAAAACCCTTTGTAAAACAACTTCCCTCATTCATACAGGATACAAACCACTTCTTAGACAAAATTCACAAAGTCAAAAATCTTCCATCGAACTGTTTTCTGGTCACTATTGATGTCACAGCACTCTACACTAACATCCCTCATGTGCATGGAATGTCAGCAATGGAACATTACTTAGAGCACCTACCTCTTCTTTTCTAGTGGAGCTGGCTAGGATGATCCTTCAATTTAACAACTTTCGTTCTCTAGACAAACACTACCTACAGATTAAGGGCACAGCTATGGGTACACGCATGGCTCCTTCATATGCAAATCTTTACATGGGACTACTAGAAGAACACTGTCTACATTCTCAGCCCATCAAACCCTTTCTATGGCTTCACTACATTGACATTTTCATGATCTGGCCTCACTCCGAAGAATCCTTGGACGTATTTCTAGATAATCTCAATAATCGCAGCCTCTTAAACTACACCCATAATAAATCACATCATAGTCTTACCTTCCTTGATGTGAATCTGTTCCTTGAAAACAACCAAATTCGTACCACTGTACATATAAAACCCACCAATCACCAACAATACCTCCACTACCATTAAGCCTTGCCACACGAGCCAAACGGATATGTTCAGAACCCGACGATTTAACTGAATATTGTAAACAACTCTCCACAGCTTTCTAAAACAGATGTTACCCCAAGTCTTTAATATACAACCAAATCTCCAGAACACTCTCCAGGGATGACCACGACCCTCCAAAAAAAGTTGAGGACATCCCTCTCACAACACAATACCATCCTGGTCTACATCGTATCAACACCATCCTTAAAAGTGGTTACAAATTCCTAACCGGTTTCGCCCAGACCAAAGACCTTATTTCACCCCCAAGAGTCACTTTCAAACGGCCACCCAATTTTGACAATATTCTAGTCCAGCCCAAACTTCCTGACCCCAAGAGAATCCGAGAAGAAAAACCGACTACCAAAGGTTCATACCCCTGCGGTAGCACCCGTTGCAGCACATGTGGAATCCACCTACCAGCTACATCCTTCAATAGCAAAGTAACCAAATTGGAATACAAAATCCCTGGTTATTACAATTGCAAAACCAATAACTTGATATATCAACTACAGTGCAAATCATATGACTACAGGTTATCTCAGACAGCGAATGAACAATCATCGTTTTGACACCAACCACAAAGATCCGGACAAGCCTGTACTCATCCATTCTAGTATCTACAACCAGGACTTTCAAACCTGCTACACCACCAAAATATTAAGAGCATTTCCCAAACAGTGCAACAGTTCTCAACTTAGACAGTGGGAACTGGCCCACCAATGGATCACCAAATCAAGATTACCACCAGGCCTCAACAGAAGATAGTTTATTTCTATAAGATTATTTTTATTTCTACAAGATTATAATTTTTCAAATTATTATTATTATTATTATTATTAATAGTTTTCTATAAATACTATCCATAGCCAAGGAATTTATTATCTGTACTCCCAACAACAGTTGGCGCAATGTGTTTCTAGCAGTTTTTCTTTAAATTCTTATTATTTGATAAAGGCAACAATGCCGAAATAATATTCTATTTGTGTTAAAATGTGTGTGTGACTACTTCTACTATAGAAGACAGAAGAAAGGAAGAAGATGTCACCTTTGTGCATTCTTCACACAGTTTTCCTCTTTCCCTAGGTGGGCTTTCATCAAATTTACTCTTAGTAGTTTATTTTTCCGTTTTCTTTAGTTTTATCAATTTCCTTTATTAGAAAATTATCTAGTTATTGGGCCACCTCATTTTTAAACAAATAACATGGTTTGAAAATTGTTACCCGTCAAAAGAAATGATAAAGGAATTAGATTCTAGCTACAAAATCTATATGAAATGAACCAAATTCTTGACTCCGAGCGTTTTCAGCAATACAAAATCGACGGCAATGACTCCATTTCACAACATATTGGGAATATATAAAATCTTGCTTGAGAAGTGAAAAAATTGGTGACATTTGATTGATAATCGCACATTAAACTAATAATAAACGTGAATCATCAATACCAACAAATTATAAGAGTGATCTTCAAAAGTCTAATTGCTCATAAAAGCTTAAACAAAAATATAGGAATGGATCAGGAAAACTAAGACTAACATTTTATAATTGTCAAAGAAAACGGCATTGTTACCTAACATTCATGCAGTGAAGAAACCCCTAGAATAATGGGCAGCAGTACTCTCAAAGTGGATGATCTCTCCGCAACAGGGTCATTTCTCAGCATTCAGCACATAGCGGCAAGAGGAATGGCACACATTACCTGAGATATTGTCAATAACATGAGCGTCATTCTCGGAAACAGCTAAAGTCTTTCGGTGAATGAAAAAAGAACTGTTATAATTTGAGAGATGATAAAAGGTAAGCGGTGTGAGTAAATCAGCATAAATACATTGTATATTCCCCATTTAAAAAAATCAAATCCGAGGGTGAATCACTGAAAAGGCGTTAATATTGAAAGAAGATATATATGCAAACAATGGAGAGTTTGTAGAAAGTATGGTCTGTGAAATGAACATTTTGTATCAGATGTTATTCTGTACAGTAATCCCATATCAAGAAATAGGCCTAAATTTAACTTCAAGTGAGAACCTAAAATTGTGGCACGAGAGACTTAAACACATACGTAAATAAGATGGCACTTAGTGAAATGGTCACTAAAGGTTTACTCAAAGGTGTGAATAAAAATGACCTCAAATATTTATTCTGTGTGTGAGTAGTGTCAGTACAGTAAACAGCGTAAAACACAGTTTTTATCTTTAAAACACGATAAGGCTAAATCAAATGAGATAATTTACAGTGACGTTTGTGGTCCAACGTCAACACCATCAGTTCAAAGTGCTAACTATTTTATATTATTTAAACATGACTTTTCATGCTAACGCATTTTGTAATTTATCAAGAATAAAGCATATGCTGTAGACTGTTCTAAAGATTTTGCAGAGATGATAAAGAACAAAGACCCAACATACTGATTGAACCACATGGTTAGGGCAAGGAGGAGCTAAGATTATTGTAGAAAATGCATTAAGATAGAATGTGTGGAATTAAAGGAAAGGCATGTAAAACGTGGCTAAATGCTGTGTAAAAAGAAAACATCAAGAGTTTTAAGAATAAAAAGGCATATTTAATTTGGATGATATTGAAGCGAAGGGAGTATGCAAGGATAGAAAAGTGTGGATAAATTTAGTGAGGATGGATTATGCTAGATGTAGAGGATATGCCACACATCTATGGGCAGACCCAGTAAATACGGCAGTGTGTATTATAAACAGATCTACAACCTCCTCAATACCAAATTCGACGTCCTATGAAGCATGATGTGGGAAAAAATAGCCTGTAGTGTCACAGCCAATATCTTTAGGTAAGGAGGCATACATGTACAGTACGTATCAAAGTAATTACGTAGAAAACTGGCACCGAGTAGTAATAAACTTATACTTGGGGAATAGAACGGAAACTTAATTAAATATCGTATATTTGAACAAAATATATGAAAAATTACAGCTACAAGAAATTTGATTTTCAATAAAAACACAAGTATGACAGTTTCCTGCAAAGTTTTGGATTTATTCAAAGTATTGAATATAAATGTGTTTATCGAGGCGAGTTTGACAGGAAGAAGATCCTTCTTGTATTATATGTTAACAATCGAATGATCATTGCTGAGAACAAAATGGCACTACAACTTGTACTGAATGAGCTGAAGTTACACTCATTGAGACAAGCTATAGCAAAATAATGTTGATGGTCAATATTCATACAACAAACCAATTGTATCAACCAGGTGATCAAAAGATTCAACCTTGAAGATTCTAAGCTAAACAGTATGCCTGCAGATTCTAAGACTCACTTAAGTTAAAATAAGGAGGAAAAGTACCCCATCGGCAAGCTGTTGGCTGCATAATGTTTGCTAAAGTAGTTAGGTTTCAGTGATATGTGAGCACATATATGGAAAATCATGGAAAGTACCATTGGAATATAGTCAAATGTATTTTAAAATATCTGAAAGATATATCCAACCATGGTATAGAGTTCAAAAGGAGTGAAAACTACATACATAAATAAATTGGCTTTTCAGATTCCAACTCTGCCAACGACTTGGACACCCTACGCTCAACTACTAAATATCTCTCTCAAATGAGTAATAGCCCAGTGAAATGGGCCAGTTACCTTCAGCCTACAGTCTCGGTAATTACAACCTAAGCATAATACATTGCTGCATCAAATTGTGAAATTGATATAAAATATATTTTATCCTCTATTACCAGCTTGCATATATTCTAACCAAAACTCTGCCACGTGTTTGTTCTCAAACGCTTCTTGCTGAAATTTTAATATCAAAATTTGAGTGTTAATAAATACTTCTCATTTACGTTAAAATGGATATAACGTTATTTTTTGATAGACATTTTAAAATTCAAATAAGGTTGTATTTCTAACAATTGATTTAAATACAAACAAGCATTAATATGATGGGAATAGTAATCTGTTTTTAAGGTTTTCATAATAACGTCCAGTGTCAGTTTTACTGGCGTCTCTGATTGGTGGAATCGCAGAAGAGACGTTATAGCTCAAAAACGAAAACGTCCTTATGTTTGCTAATACAAACAATATCACCGACTTTGAAATTATTTGGTGTAGGCTAGATCGTTTTGTCATTTAAATAGACGGTATGTAAAAGACTATCATCCTTAACATCTATCAGTATTATCTTTATAGTCGAGCTTACATTTTGATTATAGGCCTACTTGTTTAGTCAAGAATCAATCATATTTTATCGATTTATACGAGCATTTAGACATGAATATTGTCCATACCATGTTCATGGGCATTCGATGGAATCCTTCAATGACAGTTTCCTTAACATAGCTGTATGTCAAATAATGATTGTTCATCTTTCTTGCTATGAACGCGTTGAAATCTACGTTGTATAAATGTGTTCCATTATCTGTCTGCATATGACTTAGGGAAGATTTAATGTCACCTACCCAAGGAAAAGAGTCATTGTGCATGCTTATTTTGGCATCGCGTCTTAAAAGCCACTCAGTTATACGCTTATGTACTAATTATTACGCTTATGTACTAATTATTACGCTTATGTACTAATTATTACGCTTATGTACTAGTTATTACGCTTATGTACTAATTATTACGCTTATGTACTAGTTATTACGCTTATGTACTAGTTATTAAGCTTATGTACTAGTTATTACGGTTATGTACTAGTTATTACGCTTATGTACTAGTTATTACGCCTATGTACTAGTTATTACGCCTATGTACTAGTTATTACGCTTATGTACTAGTTATTACGCCTATGTACTAGTTATTACGCTTATGTACTAGTTATTACGCTTATGTACTAATTATTACACTTATGTACTAGTTATTACGCTTATGTACTAGTTATTACGCTTATGTACTAGTTATTACGCTTATGTACTAATTATTACACTTATGTACTAATTATTACGCTTATGTACTAGTTATTTCGCTTATGTACTAGTTATTACGGTTATGTACTAGTTATTACGCTTATGTACTAATAATTACGCTTATGTACTAGTTATTACGCTTATGTACTAGTTATTACGGTTATGTACTAGTTATTACGCTTATGAACTAATAATTACGCTTATGTACTAATTATTACGCTTATGTACTAGTTATTACGCTTATGTACTAGTTATTACGCCTATGTACTAGTTATTACGGTTATGTACTAGTTATTACGCCTATGTACTAGTTATTAGAATTATGTACTAGTTATTACGCTTATGTACTAGTTATTACGCTTATGTACTAGTTATTACGCTTATGTACTAATTATTACGCTTATGTACTAGTTATTACGTTTATGTACTAGTTATTACGCCTATGTACTAGTTATTACGCCTATGTACTAGTTATTACGGTTATGTACTAGTTATTACGCTTATGTACTAATTATTATGCTTATGTACTAGTTATTACTCTTATGTACTAGTTATTACGGTTATGTACTAGTTATTACGCTTATGTACTAATAATTACGCTTATGTACTAGTTATTACGCTTATGTACTAGTTATTACGGTTATGTACTAGTTATTACGCTTATGTACTAATAATTACGCTTATGTACTAATTATTACGCTTATGTACTAGTTATTACGCTTATGTACTAGTTATTACGCTTATGTACTAGTTATTACGGTTATGTACTAGTTATTACGCTTATGTACTAGTTATTACGCCTATGTACTAGTTATTACGGTTATGTACTAGTTATTACGCTTATGTACTAGTTATTACGCTTATGTACTAATTATTACGGTTATGTACTAGTTATTACGCTTATGTACTAATTATTATGCTTATGTACTAGTTATACGCTTATGCACTAATTATTACGCTTATGTACTAATTATTACGCTTATGTACTAGTTATTACGGTTATGTACTAGTTATTACGCTTATGTACTAATTATTACGGTTATGTACTAGTTATTACGCTTATGTACTAGTTATTAGAATTATGTACTAATATTACGCTTATGTACTAGTTATTACGCTTATGTACTAATTATTACGCTTATGTACTAGTTATTACGCTTATGTACTAATTATTACGCTTATGTACTAGTTATTACGCTTATGTACTAGTTATTACGGTTATGTACTAGTTATTACGGTTATGTACTAGTTATTACGCTTATGTACTAATTATTACGCTTATGTACTAGTTATTACGCTTATGTACTAGTTATTACGCTGATGTACTAATTATTACGCTTATGTACTAGTTATTACGCTTATGTACTAGTCATTATTCTTATGTACTAATTATTACGCTTATGTACTAGTTATTACGCTTATGTACTAGTTATTAGAATTATGTACTAATTATTACGCTTATGTACTAGTTATTACGCTTATGTACTAGTTATTACGCTTATGTACTAGTTATTACGCTTATGTACTAGTTATTACGCTTATGTACTAATTATTACGCTTATGTACTAGTTATTACGCTTATGTACTAGTTATTACGCTATGTACTAGTTATTACGCTTATGCACTAGTTATTACGCTTATGTACTAATTATTACGCTTATGTACTAGTTATTACGGTTATGTACTAGTTATTACGCTTATGTACTAATTATTATGCCTATGTACTAATTATTACGCTTATGTACTAATTATTACGCTTATGTACTAGTTATTACGCTTATGTACTAGTTATTACGCTTATGTACTAGTTATTAGAATTATGTACTAATTATTACGCTTATGTACTAATTATTACGCTTATGTACTAGTTATTACGCTTATGTACTAGTTATTACGCTTATGTACTAGTTATTACGCCTATGTACTAGTTATTACGCTTATGCACTAATTATTACGCTTATGTACTAATTATTACGCTTATGTACTAGTTATTACGCTTATGTACTAGTTATTACGCTTATGTACTAGTTATTACGGTTATGTACTAGTTATTACGCTTATGTACTAGTTATTACGGTTATGTACTAGTTATTACGCTTATGTACTAATTATTACGCTTATGTACTAGTTATTATGCTTATGTACTAGTTATTACGGTTATGTACTAGTTATTACGCTTATGTACTAATTATTACGCTTATGTACTAATTATTACGCTTATGTACTAATTATTACGCTTATGTACTAGTTATTACGCTTATGTACTAATTATTACGCTTATGTACTAGTTATTACGCTTATGTACTAGCTATTACGCTTATGCACTAATTATTACTCTTATGCACTAATTATTACGCTTATGTACTAGTTATTACGCTTATGTACTAGTTATTACGCCTATGTACTAATTATTACGCTTATGTACCAATTATTACGCTTATGTACTAGTTATTACGCTTATGTACTAGTTATTACGCCTATGTACTAGTTATTACGCTTATGCACTAATTATTACGCTTATGTACTAATTATTACGCTTATGTACTAGTTATTACGGTTATGTACTAGTTATTACGCTTATGTACTAATTATTACGCTTATGTACTAATTATTACGCTTATGTACTAATTATTACGCTATGTACTATTATTACGCTTATGTACTAGTTATTACGCTTATTACTAGTTATTACGCTTATGTACTAATTATTACGCTTATGTACTAGTTATTACGCTTATGTACTATTATTACGCTATGTACTAATTATTACGCTTATGTACTAGTTATTACGCTTATGTACTAGTTATTACGCTTATTTACTATTATTACGCCTATGTACTAATTATTACGCTTATGTACTAATTATTACGCTTATGTACTAATTATTACGCTTATGTACTAGTTATTACGTTATGTACTAGTTATTACGCTTATGTACTAATTATTACGCTTATGTACTAATTATTACGCTTATGTACTAATTATTACGCTTATGTACTAGTTATTACGCTTATGTACTATTATTACGCTTATGTACTAATTATTACGTTATGTACTAGTTATTACGCTTATGTACTAGTTATTACCCTTTATTACTATTATATTACCTTATGTACTAGTTATTACGCTTATGTAACTAAGTTATTACGTTATGTACTAGTTATTACGCTTATGTACTATTATTACGCTTATGTACTAATTATTACGCTTATGTACTAATTATTACGCTTATGTACTAGTTATTACGCTTATGTACTAATTATTACGCTTATGTACATTAGTTATTACGCTTATGTACTAGTTATTACGCTTATGTACTAATTATTACGCTTATGTACTAGTTATTACGCTTATGTACTAGTTATTACGCTTATGTACTAATTATTTACGCTTATGTACTATTGTTATTACGCTTATGACTATTATTACGCTTTGTACTAGTTATTACGCTATATGTACTAATTATTACGCTTATGTACTAGTTATTACGCTTATGTACTAGTTATTACGCCTATGTACTAATTATTACGCTTATGTATTAGTTATTATTACGCTTATTTACTAGTTATTTTACGCTTATGTACTAGTTATTACGCTTATGTACTAAGTTATTACGCTTATGTACTAATTATTACGCTTATTACTAGTTATTACGCTTATGTACTAATTATTACGCTTATGTACTAGTTATTACGCTTATGTACTAGTTATTACGCTTATGTACTAATTATTACGTTATGTACTAGTTATTACGTCTTATGTACTAGTTATTACGCTTATGTACTATTATTACGCTTATGTACTAGTTATTACGCTTATGTACTAGTTATTACGCTTATGTACTAGTTATTACGCTTATGTACTAGTTATTACGCTTATGTACTAGTTATTACGCTTATGTACTAAGTTATTACGCTTATGTACTAGTTATTACGCTTATGTACTAATTATTACGCTTATGTACTAGTTATTACGCTTATGTACTAATTATTACGCTTATGTACTAGTTATTACGCTTATGTACTAATTATTAGCTTATGTACTAGTTATTACGCTTATGTACTAGTTATTACGCTTATGTACTAGTTATTACGCTTATGTACTATTATTACGCTTATGTACTAGTTATTACGCTTATGTACTAGTTATTACGCTATGTACTAGTTATTACGCTTATGTACTAGTTATTACGCTTATGTACTAGTTATTACGCTTATGTACTAATTATTACGCTTATGTACTAGTTATTACGCTTATGTACTAATTATTACGCTTATTTACTAGTTATTACGCTATGTACTAGTTATTACGCTATGCATAATTATTACGCTTATGTACTAATTATTAGCTTATGTACTAATTATTAAGCTTATGTACTAGTTATTACGCTTATGTACTAATTATTACGCTTATGTACTATTATTACGCTTATGTACTAATTATTACGCTTATGTACTAGTTATTAGCTTATGTACTAATTATTACGCTTATGTACTAATTATTACGCTTATGACTATTATTACGCTTATGTACTAGTTATTAACGCTTATGTACTAATTATTACGTCTTATGTACTAGTTATTACGCTTATGTACTAATTATTACGCTTATGTTACTATGTATAGTTATTACGCTTATGTACTATTATTACGCTTATGTACTAATTATTACGCTTATGTACTAATTATTAGTATGTACTAGTTATTACGCTTATGTACTAATTATTACGCTATGTACTAATTATTAACGCTTATGTACTAATTATTAACGCTTATGTACTAATTATTACGCTTATGTACTAGTTATTACGCTTATGTACTAAATATTACGCTTATGTAACTAATTATTACGTTATGTACTATTAAGAATATGTACTAATTATTTACAGACGTTATGTACTAATTATTACTTTTACTAGTTATTAGCCTATGTACTAATTATACGCTTATGTATAGTTTTACGCTTATGTACTAGTTATTACGTATGTATAGTTATTACCTTATTAAGTTATTAACAGCTTAACCTTGACTAATTTATTACGTCTGTTATTAATATAGTTATTACGCATATGTACTAACGTATATTTACGCTTATGTACTAATTATTACGCTTGTGTACTAGTTATTACGCTTATGTACTAATTATTAGCTTTATGTATAGTTCGTAGTCTATTATTAGCTTATGTACTAATTATTAGTTATGTACTAATTATTACGTTATGTACTAATTATTACGCTCATGTGTACAGTTATTACGTTTATGTACTAAGTTATTACGCTTATGTACTAGTTATTACGGTTATGTACAGTTATTACGCTTATGTACTAATTATTACGCTTATGTACTAGTTATTACGCTTTATAAGTTATTACGCTATGTACTAGTTATTAGCTTATGTACTAATTATTACCTGTACTTATAATGTACTAATTATTAGCTTTGTACAGTTATTAGCTTATGTACTAATTATTACGCTTATGTACTAGTTATTACGCTTTGTACTAATTATTACGCTTGTAGTACTTGTTATTATTACCTTATGTACTATAATTATTATAGACGCTATGTACTAGTTATTACGCTTATGTACTAATTATTACGCTTGTGTACAGTTATTACAGACTATTATATGAGCTTATTATTATTTCGCTTATGTACTAAATTATTATGGTACGTTATTACTATGTATAATTATACGCTTGTGTACTTTTTATTTAAATTTCGCTTGTATATTATTACTTATATAAGCTTATGTACTAGTTATTACGCTTATGTACTAATTATTACGTTTATATACTAGTTATCTTATACGCTTATGTACTAATTATTATGCTTATGTACTAGTTATTACGTTTTACAATTACGTTATTACTATTATTAGCTTATGTACTATTATTACGCTAATGTATAAATTATACGTTTTAATATTTTACGTAGTAAAGTGTACGCCAGAATTTTCGCTTGTTAGATGGAGAAGTAAGTAAATAACAATTTTAGGAAGTCACCAAATCTGGGGTAGTTAGAAACTACATGCACCCAACCGAGTTCGAACCACGTTTTCCCCGTCCTCAGTAGGCCACTGAAATATTTAAATAATTTCAAATGCAATAGGAGATTCGAAAACAAACAGACTAACTTTGATCGTTCTATCTGATATACCGCACTTTTGAATTACCTTAAATTTGAATGGACAGAAACATTTTCTGTTCTCAACATAATATTCAAATTTAAAATGTATATTGTTTTAAAAATGTATATTTTAAAATGATATGTATTAGTTACCTTTAAAAGGTGAATTAACTAGTAACCTTTGGATAATCTTTTTCTCCCGTTCATGAGATTTTAACAAGACTATAGCATTGTATTGAAGACATCATATTTTTCCTATTCATTAAAAATGTTTCCTAGCATTTGTTTGTGTATGTCCTGGTGTGGAGACTTTAGAATGTTATTATTTCAGAGGCATGGCCCGGTCCCTCTGGGTGGGTGTGTTGTGGGCCCTACCCTCAGGAACAGGAGTAGCTATTGCAGTTCTTCAAGCCAGCACAGGACCATTTGGTAGGGGTGGCTATATCTGCATCCCTCTTACCTCCGGTCGTTAACTGTGTAAGTTGTGTATGCACACTAAGTTACCCTGTTAGGTAGCACCAAGCTTCCGTTACCCTGTTAGGTAGCACCAAGCTTGCGTTACCCTGTTAGGTAGCACCAAGCTTAAGTTACCCTGTTAGGTAGCACCAAGCTTCCGTTACCCTGTTAGGTAGCACCAAGCTTCCGTTACCCTGTTAGGTAGCACCAAGCTTAAGTTACCCTGTTAGGTAGCACCAAGCTTCCGTTACCCTGTTAGGTAGCACCAAGCTTCCGTTACCCTGTTAGGTAGCACCAAGCTTCCGTTACCCTGTTAGGTAGCACCAAGCTTCCGTTACCCTGTTAGGTAGCACCAAGCTTCCGTTACCCTGTTAGGAAGCACCAAGCTTCCGTTACCCTGTTAGGTAGCACCAAGCTTCCGTTACCCTGTTAGGTAGCACCAAGCTTCCGTTACCCTGTTAGGTAGCACCAAGCTTGCGTTACTCTGTTAGGTAGCACCAAGCTTCCGTTACCCTGTTAGGTAGCACCAAGCTTCCGTTACCCTGTTAGGTAGCACCAAGCTTCCGTTACCCTGTTAGGTAGCACCAAGCTTCCGTTACCCTGTTAGGTAGCACCAAGCTTCCGTTACCCTGTTAGGTAGCACCAAGCTTCCGTTACCCTGTTAGGTAGTACCAAGCTTCCGTTACCCTGTTAGGTAGCACCAAGCTTCCGTTACCCTGTTAGGTAGCACCAAGCTTAAGTTACCCTGTTAGGTAGCACCAAGCTTGCGTTACCCTGTTAGGTAGCACCAAGCTTAAGTTACCTTGTTAGGTAGCACCAAGCTTAAGTTACCCTGTTAGGTAGCACCAAGCTTCCGTTACCCTGTTAGGTAGCACCAAGCTTCCGTTACCCTGTTAGGTAGCACCAAGCTTGCGTTACCCTGTTAGGTAGCACCAAGCTTAAGTTACCTTGTTAGGTAGCACCAAGCTTAAGTTACCCTGTTAGGTAGCACCAAGCTTCCGTTACCCTGTTAGGTAGCACCAAGCTTCCGTTACCCTGTTAGGTAGCACCAAGCTTCCGTTACCCTGTTAGGTAGCACCAAGCTTCCGTTACCCTGTTAGGTAGCACCAAGCTTCCGTTACCCTGTTAGGTAGCACCAAGCTTGCGTTACCCTGTTAGGTAGCACCAAGCTTAAGTTACCTTGTTAGGTAGCACCAAGCTTAAGTTACCCTGTTAGGTAGCACCAAGCTTCCGTTACCCTGTTAGGTAGCACCAAGCTTAAGTTACCTGTTAGGTAGCACCAAGCTTCCGTTACCCTGTTAGGTAGCACCAAGCTTCCGTTACCCTGTTAGGCAGCACCAAGCTTCCGTTACCCTGTTAGGTAGCACCAAGCTTCCGTTACCCTGTTAGGTAGCACCAAGCTTCCGTTACCCTGTTAGGAAGCACCAAGCTTCCGTTACCCTGTTAGGTAGCACCAAGCTTCCGTTACCCTGTTAGGTAGCACCAAGCTTCCGTTACCCTGTTAGGTAGCACCAAGCTTGCGTTACTCTGTTAGGTAGCACCAAGCTTCCGTTACCCTGTTAGGTAGCACCAAGCTTCCGTTACCCTGTTAGGTAGCACCAAGCTTCCGTTACCCTGTTAGGTAGCACCAAGCTTCCGTTACCCTGTTAGGTAGCACCAAGCTTCCGTTACCCTGTTAGGTAGCACCAAGCTTCCGTTACCCTGTTAGGTAGCACCAAGCTTCCGTTACCCTGTTAGGTAGCACCAAGCTTCCGTTACCCTGTTAGGTAGCACCAAGCTTAAGTTACCTGTTAGGTAGCACCAAGCTTCGTTACCCTGTTAGGTAGCACCAAGCTTCGTTACCTGTTAGGTAGCACCAAGCTTCGTTACCTGTTAGGTAGCACCAAGCTTCGTACCCTGTTAGGAGCACCAAGCTTCCGTTACCTGTTAGGTAGCACCAAGCTTCCGTTACCCTGTTAGGTAGCACCAAGCTTCCGTTACCTGTTAGGTAGCACCAAGCTTCGTTACCTGTTAGGTAGCACCAAGCTTCGTTACCCTGTTAGGTAGCACAAGCTTCGTTACCCTGTTAGGTAGCACCAAGCTTAGTTACCCTGTTAGGTAGCACCAAGCTTCCGTTACCCTGTTAGGTAGCACCAAGCTTCCGTTACCTGTTAGGTAGCACCAAGCTTCGTTACCTGTTAGGTAGCACAAGCTTAGTTACCTGTTAGGTAGCACAAGCTTATTACCCTGTTAGGTAGCACCAAGCTTCCGTTACCTGTTAGGAGCACCAAGCTTCGTTACCTGTTAGGTAGCACCAAGCTTAGTTACCTGTTAGGTAGCACCAAGCTTGTTACCCTGTTAGGTAGCACCAAGCTTCCGTTACCTGTTAGTAGCACCAAGCTTCCGTTACCTGTTAGGTAGCACCAAGCTTCGTTACCCTGTTAGGTAGCACCAAGCTTCAGTTACCCTGTTAGGTAGCACCAAGCTTCCGTTACCCTGTTAGGTAGCACCAAAGCTTCGTTACCTGTTAGGTAGCACCAAGCTTCCGTTACCCTGTTAGGTAGCACCAAGCTTCCGTTCCTGTTAGGTAGCACCAAGCTTCCGTTACCTGTTAGGTAGCACCAAGCTTCCGTTACCTGTTAGGTAGCACCAAGCTTCCGTTACCCTGTTAGGTAGCACCAAGCTTCCGTTACCTGTTAGGTAGCACCAAGCTTCCGTTACCCTGTTAGGTAGCACCAAGCTTCGTTACCCTGTTAGGTAGCACCAAGCTTCCGTTACCCTGTTAGGTAGCACCAAGCTTCGTTACCCTGTTAGGTAGCACCAAGCTTCCGTTACCTGTTAGGTAGCACCAAGCTTCCGTTACCCTGTTAGGTAGCACCAAGCTTCCGTTACCTGTTAGGTAGCACCAAGCTTACGTTACCCTGTTAGGTAGCACCAAGCTTCGTTACCCTGTTAGGTAGCACCAAGCTTAAGTTACCTTGTTAGGTAGCACCAAGCTTAAGTTACCCTGTTAGGTAGCACCAAGCTTCCGTTACCCTGTTAGGTAGCACCAAGCTTCCGTTTACCCTGTTAGGTAGACAAGCTACGAGTAGCACCAAGCTTCCGTTACCCTGTTAGGTAGCCCAAGCTTAGTTACCCTGTTAGGTAGCACCAAGCTTAGTTACCCTGTTAGGTAGCACCAAGCTTCCGTTACCCTGTTAGGTAGCACCAAGCTTCGTTACCCTGTTAGGTAGCACCAAGCTTCCGTTACCCTGTTAGGTAGCACCAAGCTTCGTTACCCTGTTAGGTAGCACCAAGCTTCCGTTACCCTGTTAGGTAGCACCAAGCTTCCGTTACCTGTTAGGTAGCACCAAGCTTCCGTTACCCTGTTAGGTAGCACCAAGCTTCCGTTACCCTGTTAGGTAGCACCAAGCTTCCGTTACCCTGTTAGGTAGCACCAAGCTTCGTACCTGTTAGGTAGCACCAAGCTTCGTTACCTGTTAGGTAGCACCAAGCTTCGTTACCCTGTTAGGTAGCACCAAGCTTCCGTTTACCCTGTTAGTAGCACAAGCTTCGTTACCCTGTTAGGTAGCACCAAGCTTCCGTTACCCTGTTAGTAGCACCAAGCTTCCGTTACCCTGTTAGGTAGCACCAAGCTTCGTTACCCTGTTAGGTAGCACCAAGCTTCCGTTACCCTGTTAGGTAGCACCAAGCTTCCGTTACCCTGTTAGGTAGCACCAAGCTTCCGTTACCCTGTTAGGTACACCAAGCTTCCGTTACCCTGTTAGGTAGCACCAAGCTTCCTTACCTGTTAGTAGCACCAAGCTTCGTTACCTGTTAGGTAGCACCAAGCTTAAGTTACCCTGTTAGGTAGCACCAAGCTTCGTTACCCTGTTAGGTAGCACCAAGCTTAAGTTACCCTTGTTAGGTAGCACCAAGCTTACGTTACCCTGTTAGGTAGCACCAAGCTTCCGTTACCCTGTTAGGTAGCACCAAGCTTCCGTTACCCTGTTAGGTAGCACCAAGCTTCCGTTACCCTGTTAGGTAGCACCAAGCTTCCGTTACCCTGTTAGGTAGCACCAAGCTTAAGTTACCCTGTTAGGTAGCACCAAGCTTGCGTTACCCTGTTAGGTAGCACCAAGCTTAAGTTACCTTGTTAGGTAGCACCAAGCTTAAGTTACCCTGTTAGGTAGCACCAAGCTTCCGTTACCCTGTTAGGTAGCACCAAGCTTCCGTTACCCTGTTAGGTAGCACCAAGCTTCCGTTACCCTGTTAGGTAGCACCAAGCTTCCGTTACCCTGTTAGGTAGCACCAAGCTTCCGTTACCCTGTTAGGTAGCACCAAGCTTCCGTTACCCTGTTAGGTAGCACCAAGCTTCCGTTACCCTGTTAGGTAGCACCAAGCTTGCGTTACCCTGTTAGGTAGCACCAAGCTTAAGTTACCCTGTTAGGTAGCACCAAGCTACCCTCCATGTTTCACCGTTATATTTTACACATCCCTTTTGATTAATTTATAGAAATAATCAAATATAATCCAACAATATAATATTCAAAATGCATTTAATTTACACTGTGTCTCACAGTAAATATCTAAACGAGAGTAGAATGCATCCAGTTACTCGTACATTCTAGAAGCCTAGTAATAACAAAAGGGTAAATGAGTCAATACCGTAATTATTCCACGTCGATAACTAGATTAGATCAATATTGATCCAATTCCATTTTAATCATACCAGTTTTCTAAGGAGTGAAACAGCAGCACGTGTGATATTGGATCACGTGATTTCAATTACAACATGATAATAAGTCACATCACCCTAATCAACATGCAAGAGTGGTGAAAAATGTCCATAATGAGCTATCCCTGCCTGTAGTGGGTCCATGTTACTATAAATATGCCACTCTCCATGGGGCATGAACTATGAAAAATGTAACTACAAGACCCATAGTGTAAACTGTCAAGGAGAGACGGCTACCTTTCAAAGTAAAAGGAAAGAAATCTATATTTCCTAACTCACAAATTGTGTACAGGTGCATCAATTTAGCTAAATTCATTAGCTAGTTAGCCACAAAACTCGGTCATTAAGGGTCTATTAATTTTATAGACGGTGTACTTTATAATATTAGGCTGACTGTCATAATATGTAAAGTAACAAGAGAATTGTAATAGGATTCAATATAGTATATATATTTTTTTAAAACAACTATTTCAATATTTGTAACTATTTGTTTCCTGTGTAGGGTGTATTATGGGGCCTGGCGACAATAATGCATATTTATCCAGAGGTGAAGCTGCCGTATGTTAAGGGGGAACCACTTGACAGTAATGTTACTTCCTACAAGATGATGTACTCGGACCATCTGCCCAATGAGCTCACTGCGATGGGTATCATTAGCTTCTGTTTAACAATTATAAACATCGCTTGCATCTTTGTCACAGCTTTAATTGTACTCAAGGTCAGTTTTCAATATAATCAACTGCATATTTATAGATCTAAAATCATATTCGGTTAATGGATTAACATAGGCGTTGAAAAGAAAGAAATATTAACCGGGTCTGAAGGTGAAAGGTGTCCAAAGGAGAATGTATGTACACTGGATGCTATTTAATAATAGTAGGGCCAGGTAAAGCAAGTCAAGGAAATAAAAAGAAAAAGAGGGCATTTTCAAATTTAAAACTGAAGTTTTTGGGTTAGTTATATGGTTCTAGTGGTTGAAAATTAGCAAGTCGATAAAATACCTTAATATACATAGCATGTTTTGTTAAAAACACTGTTTGGGTCTGGGCCCTAGAGATTATGGCAAATCTGGGACCAAATTAGCTAAAGGTTATGATGCCACAATTCATACAATTCATCGTCCACCCAATCCACCCATTACCTCCAAACGTTGCAATAGTGTTCAGTTAATTTTTGTTCTGTCCCTTGAGAGTGGTTTTTATTTTGCCACATATTAAAAACATTCAACAGTGTCTACCCCCATGAACGTGTAGGAACCAACAACAGCAGATGTTACATCCTTATTTGGGAAGAACTTGCGACACTCAAATAAAATTGTGGCTTGCCTGGCTTCTTTGTTTACATATACACCTTATGGGCTGTTAAAAAGAAGCAACCCACAAATCTGTGTCATCAAAGTAAAAAACGAGATTTGTATAATTCTTATCTGTGCAGCATTGTAGACCGCTCTAGTGTCAACATCACTAGGCAATCGTACCTTAAACCATTGTCAATTGGCACACCAGTTTTAACATCAATACAAGTATTGTTCTTTGTGAAGAACCGTTGCACCATTTATTGCTTGTTTTCAGATTTTGAAAGAAACTGTCACCACTGAGCACCACGGGGCGTGCCATTATTTCCACTGTGAGGGCGTATGTTCGGTACAAAACCATGATGCTGCGCTCGCTCTTATGTTCGTACTGCTGCGGACCTGCTTTCATGCTTTCTTTATCGTACATGCCATTAATTAGATTAAATGTTTGGGCTTCAGGATGACATATTTTGATGAAGTTTTTAACACCACGTATTACTACCCGTTTGGGCTATACACTCTCGATGTAGTTGAAGAATCTGGAGGCATATTCGGACCAAGTATTTGCTGGAGGCACTTTTTCCCAAACTATACTGACATCAATTAAAACTTGATAAGCTTGATGGCAAGGCTTTGCTTCAAAAAGTGATACTCACAAGTACTTTGATTTAATTAGATTATGAAACTGAACATCATCATTAAATAAATACAAACTTACTGGTGTCACCTTGTAGTCTAAAATACCCTCTAAAGACATAAGGCATGGGGATGATGTGTTTCTCCCCTAGTAAGTTTGTTGCAAGACCTTCTGGTCTTGTATTGTTCTTTTTTCCTGATTGCTTTTTGTAGATTTTGCTACATCAGGTTTGAATGTTTGAGATTTCATTTATGGAATACAACTGTTAATGGATTTGCTCCCAGTTGAAACTATGGATTAAAATCATTGAGACTTATCATAGTTACGGCAGAGTCAGGCTTGCCTGTACTTAGAGAATGATCAAATCCCAAGTATTTGAATCTTATTCTTCAAGTCCCATGAGATCTTTTATTTTTGTTGTGAGACCTAGTTCAGGACGATGATCATTCCTTTGCAGTTTAGTACTTTTAAAGGAGTGAGATCTTGTAAGTACTTCACGGCTGGCCTGCTGAGAATGCTTATTGCAATTATAGTTTAGTTCTTGGCAAAGATCACCCAACCTCGAATTTTTCTGATTTTTGAGCATTTGTTCTTCATCATCTCAATGATTTTATCTAGGGGAAGTTTAATATATATTTTTTCAATTACTGATTTTAATAAATACCACCGAAATATGCCTTTTTATCTTCTGACAATGATGACATTCTCTTGAAGCAAAGAGAAAGAAAGTGAACAAAATGTATGCTTCCATATGTTATCAATAAGGTGAGCATTCTGAGGCAACTTGATGTATTCAGGAAAGCTTACTCCACTTCTGATGCAGTGATAATGTTGAAACAGAATTTCAACATCGAAAATGTATGACAGCCAAAACTTAAACATATCAGAATCACTATATAAAATCTTCTTAAATATGTTGTCCAATAATATCTTGAAGACTAGACATTGAATTAAATCCACATATTGTTCTTCTGATGTTAGCTCCTCAATGGGCTGGACATAATCTAGGATGCTCTTTTCTTCATAGTTTGCTTTTTCTGTAAGAACTAGCAACAAGGCTTAAACTATTATGTTTTTTGTAATACTTCCCATTAAGTGCCTCTTTTAGACTTCCTGGAGCTCTGACACCAGACGCCACGGCAAGTTTCTCATTACCACTTCCAGCAAACCATTTCTCCTAATCATTCAAGTATGACATTTCGGTGTGGAATACTTTTAGTACAGTTACTATTTTGGTTCATCTGTTAAGATGTTTACATAGAATCTCTTCTCTGACCCTATATATTGCTTGGTCTGAAATCAGTGATGTTGGCAACACTGACTTTGAGTGGGAAACAAAATAGTTGGAGGCGTGCACACAGAAAATAGGAACCTAGCCTAAGTAATCTCTCAAATTATAAAACATCTCATTTAGACAACACATTTAATCACAATCTCTCTTCAAAATTCAGAGTAAATATAGATTATTATGATCATGTGGAAAGCCAAGGTACCAGAGGATATAATTTCAAAGGCCATACTGATAAGTGGTAACAACATACAAGCTGAATAATAGTGCAATGTGCTCCTATTTTGTTCCCGTTTAACACATGAAAGTACAAATATTTTAAAAAAAAGTTAGATTTAGAGTAAAACTGGAAATAACTAAAATGATGATTGATTGATTGATTAACATTTTATACATTTTTTAAAAATAATATTTGTTGTCTTTTCTTTTTTTAGTTACAACCAATGTTATTGATAAATAATGGCCATTTACCAATATGGTGGCCAAAATCTGTCAAATAAAAAGTTACTCTCACGTTTAATCTCTTCCAAAACTCATAGCACTTAAGTTATAAAAGTAAAAAGAAGTCTCGCCCTTGCTATTCACGGCTTTTAGGTTTCTAACTGGACTATATCGGCTGCTTATTCATTATATTAGCAGTTACCCTTCATATCTTAAGAGTTGGGGTGTATACTTTATCCGCATCCTGATTGCGTGCTATGCTGTGGCTAAACAAACCCCACACGGTCACATTCCAAGAGTGTCAAGTATGAAAACTGAACCTAGACAAGTGTTTTATAATGAATAATATTGTTTGATAAACCCTGAATCCTTAATTTAATTGCCACCTACCATGAAAAAGATAAAATGATATTGGTATTTTCTATCACTTTCATTAGATATTTAAAATAAAGTTGCATCCACCCTAAGAATAAATTATTGACACATGTTGGTCAAGTAAAGTTCAAATTATTACATTTGTTCATACGTCATGGGTGTTCTTACCAGCTTTTTATTTCTTGTTTGATGGATAGAGAAACATAATACAAGGGACATATTGCGCCATTTTTATACTTACCCCGGGACAGATTTGTACTCTTCAATGTATCCGGCCCATGTTAATATTAGATTAAGCTAACAATATTAAGAGATATAAATTCATTCCTGATGACGTAAAAAATTAATAGCTAATCTAAAATTAGTAACTTTATTTAACTAATCATACAGAACTTAAGCGTAGAATTTATTGATACAATTTCCTAGTTCAAACCTTATGTGAGTTATTTTGAACTTGAAAAACAATAATCTATGTTTAAAATGGTAATATTTATGAATTCTTGATAATTTATATGAGCTTAAAAGTGTTGTATTCAAACATTCTGTAGGGACAGTAAATTAATCAAAATTTAATTGATGAACTAGCTTATTATATAGTTTAAAAGGTGTGTCTGAAATTGAATATAAATCTTCTTGCCTGCAGTCTAATACAGTATCTTTTAATATAACATACTACCTTTGAATTTTTTTAAATAAATTAATGATTAAAATTTTAGTTTAACTTTGATAGTATATATAATATGATCATAACAAATTTAATCAGATTATTTGTATTGGAAAAACACAATTTCTTGGAAATCAATGGTGCTTTATTCACTTAAAGAACTCATACCTAATACTTAAGTATTTAATTTGCTAACAGCTTTTGTCACAGCAAGGTCTAACACACTACTCTCGCAATGGACTAGACTGCTGATGACGGGGTATCGTGGTTTGACCCTGGTCGGGTGGTTTTTCCTAAACTGTTTCTCAAATTCTCTCTCCGTGCAGATATGGGTATACTTCCTCTAATTTCAGCCTTCCACATCCCTAACACATTAACGTAATTGGTACATAAGCATACAACCCTAATAGGTAGCGTGGTGATAAAAAAATAATTTGATTAAAAATATGCTTTCATTAATATAAAACAAAGTAGTAAGTTTTATCAAACACAAAGGGTTATTATCATATACTTACAATATTTATACTAGATGGCACGGTAAACATTTCAGTACGGGATTTATTAGTTTTTCTTTTGACTTTGATTCACCCATTTCCTTGAAGTATCAAGAGGATCAATTTTTGTCGTTAAACAGATCTATTTTGATCTCTGGCCAAAGTCATCCAAATTATTTAATTACTGCACATTACTTCTTTTTCCTGCTATTTACTGCTTACTATTGTCCTCTCCCATAAACTCTTGTTCATTCTAAATTAATGATTGCTACACCTAAAATGAACCCTAGTACTCCTTGTACCTGGTGATAACTCTCCATCAGTTATACAATTACAGTTGGATGCTATTAAATACTGCCCATTTTTGTTATACATACGGTTATTTCCTTTTTATTACTGTTGTTATGTAGTAGTATAGAACAATATTCAGGGTGGGGCAGAAATGTTGACACATTTAATAAAACTATATCGCTATTATTTTAACTACTAAATGTTTCAAATTAAGTTTAAAATAACAACAAAAGATTGACAATGTTCTACATACCCTAGAATTATACAAAATAATGTCCTTAAGATGGCCACAATTAAATGTAATACTTTGTTGTAAGCGTTTCTCAAATCTTGAGATAACTAAACGCAATGTTGTTAAATTGCTTCAACTTCCACCACAACTCTTTCTTTTAGTTCCTGAATTATTCTTGGGGGGTTCGCGTAAACATGTTCTCTTTAACATGACCCAGTGTTAAGTGTGATGGCCATGGAATGTCCTCAAATCATGAAACAAAGTGTCTGGTAAACATTTTATGGGCCACTCCCTTATGTTGTACCTATTTCAGGGTTCAGAAAGGTCGAACATCAATGGAAGTGCTTCTCAAAATGTTTCCCCGGAACCTTGTTTCACGATTTGGAGCCTGGCCACCACGTTCACCTCACTTAATAGCTCAGGATTTTTTCTTGTGGGGTGCAATTCAACGAAAGACTGCAAAAACAACTCAAGATTTGACAAGTACTTACAACAATGCTACAGTTGGCTATTAGTTGTTGATTTGTACACTGTGTATGTGTGATGCTATCGGTTTTCACTCGTGTTTTCGATTACATTAGCGAATAATGAAAGTTTCCGATATTATCATTAGAAGAAGAGTTTGAAATTAAAAACAATGCAAGGCCATTGCCCTATTTGAACTTCAAACGATTTCAAATAATAAACATTCTGATACACTAATTCTTAAAGTATATTGTGTGTATAGTGTTTAAGATAGTGTTAAGAACCTATTTATAAATATTTTTGTTTACTGGTGTGTGTATTTATTTCACAATGGACAATCTCAGGCTTCAAACCAAGTAAGTGGTGGTACTTTTATACATAGCTTGTATTTACTTTTATACATAGCTTGTATTTACTTTTATTAACTTTATACTTTTTATATTGTAGTTTGTCAGCTAAATATAGGATGGCTGTTGTCTACCTAATTTGGCGATGTAAAGAGAGCACCCTCCCTTAAGGTTTACTCACGGTCCACCGCTGCTTATAATTGTTGTTGATTTAAAAACTACGTTAGTCTATATACAGAAGCTAGAGAAGATATATTATTCGTTTGGTTAAAGTTATAGTAGAGATTATTATTACAGATTTTGAATGTTTATCGGCTACCAGAAAAATAATATTATAATTAATTTTGGACATTGGGTATTTGTGACTAAAATTGACACCATTCTTTCCCAAATTAAATTTTTAATAAAACTGTATGTATTTAGATTAAAGAAGTAGCAGCTCCATACACATCTAGTCCGGACCTGCGCCGCTTTTGGGAGTACGACATTCGCATGGCTCGAGAAAACAACAGGTCCATCAGCATGCAGAGCAGTGGGGCCCATGGAGCAAACAAACAGTGAGTTTATTATTCATCATGCCACTATCGGGCGGGCTGCACATCACACAGATACAATAAGTGGTAAAAATATTAAGATTACTTTGATACACACCAAGACGATAAGGAAGTTCTATTTTTGAATAGTTGATATTGCCAGCAGTAGCAATGAGTTCAAGTGAATAGGACATTTTTGTGGCGCGTTGGATTTTGAACCAAAGAAAGAAGTAGAAAAGAACATCCATGAAATGTCAACAATCAAAATAATAATAATAATAATAATAATAATAATAATAATAATAATTATTATTATTATTATTAGCACCACATCTTACTACCCATTCAGGTTAGACACACTTGGACTAATGTGTAATGGTAGGGTGATTAGGAGATGAAATGGAGGACCTACAGTTTAACGTGGGATCCGAACCACGGTGGAGAACTGACATTCCACACATTTACAGGTTATGATTAATACACATCTTGTGAGAGGTGAAGGAAGGGATTGGCAATCAGTTAAATCTGTGCCGGGACCGAGATTGAACCCCGGCCGCCAGCACAGAAGTCTGACACCTTACCCCTAGACTACCATGTCACCCTAATCAACATAATAGTTCTTCAGTTGTTTTGAAAGAACTTACTCTGCATGAGAGAATTGTATAGATTGAGTTATGATTGTTTTAAATTTTTGTTAGAAATTGTTTAACCTGCCATAGAACTTGATGAGCAGATAAAACGCCAAGCAGAAGGTATTTATGGATGCAGCCTTAGCATCACTAAATGGAATGTTGTCCACATTAATTTAATAAGTGTTTTTTCTGTCATAAAGCCAGTCACCATTATTCGGATTGTCCTAAATTGAAAGGAAATAAGCAACAAAAGAGTTCAAACGTAAACCAAATGTAGCTTAAGCTAAAGATTATGTATTTGGTTGTGTCAACATCGGCAGCTAGTTATGCTAGAACTGTGTGGTTGCTCGACTATAGTGCCACTGAGCTTATAATCAGGGATAGGGAAATTAGTTTGGTCTCAAAAGATGCCTATCAGAGTGTATCTATATAAAATTGATCAAATCAAGTTCGATGTTATGTGCTGAAGAGATCGGATCTATGTACGCGTCTGTGAATCACAAAGGTAAATATAATGTTATTAAACTTTCCACAGTAGCTATTATCACTGGAAGCCACACATTAGAACTAAGCGCTCTTTAAGTCATACAAAATGATGGTTAAGCCATATTATATAATAAAAGAAGGTTAAGTTTGAAGTATTTTCATTTTCTAATAAATTTGAAGCCAGTCATTTTAGGTCAGATAATGGTGGGGGAGTTTGTTTCACAGGAAATGCTGTATTATTTTAGGAAGCAGGGTATCTAATCGGAGTTTAAGATCAGGCACAACAGTCAGAAGAATCACATTGCCGAAAGAATAGGACATAGTTTCATGTATAAAACATGCTGTTCTTCATTCTGGACAGAGGCTGTTATGACTATGGTCTGTGAAGCTCTTAGAGCCATGCTCCAGTAGAACTGAATGGCATCAAGCAACAAAGATCCAAGCACCACTAAGATGAAACTGAGTACATTGAATTCAAAGTAAATGCTTCACTATAAATTCTAATTTATGTAGATAATAAAATTAATCACATAAACATGTAGTACAAAGTGATGTTTTTTAATATACTACAATGCCAATATACACAATTAACTATTTACTTAATTAAAAAATCATTTGGCACTTGGTTGAGGGTTGTGAATTTCAAAAAACAACTTAATTATTTTTGTCAACTAAACCATAATACACAAACCTGTATAAATGCCACTGATATATTGTTAAAAATTGTGAAACTAATAATATAAGTTAAAATTAACAATAAGGTTTTCAATAATATTTTGAGAAAAGTTTTGTTCTTATTGGTACTGTCTTTTCACTTAAATAATTTCAGTTTAAAAGTCAAGTTCACCATCATAGCCATCAACATCATCAATGATTATTTGGTCATCAAACAAATTATTATAAAAAGGTTTTGCATCTTGGGGAAGAAGATGAAGGATTGATATAATATCTGCCAGTTTAGGACATGATATTGCTCTGCCATTTGGCCAAAGTGGGACAAGGTTCTCCATCGCACATGTTGTAGCTGTTGGACGATCATGTACTCTCTTATTCATGTCCACTTCAGAGTGGATCACTTAATCACTATTCATTTTTACATATACATTGAATGGCTTCTCTTTAACTAGCTTTATTTCTCGTATTTTGAACAAGTTTATTTTCTTGCCGGTACTGTCAATTTTGCAGCTCCTGTGAAAATGGTCCATAAAAGTCATAATTACTCATTTTTGTAACCTACACTTTATTTATTCAGCGACATTTTCTCATTATTTCCTCATAGTCTCCATCTGTATATAGTCTTTGAACGTGTATAAGGTCTTTCTCAATGTCACTAAAGTCACTATCGTTTGGCAGATAGCTATGGTCAGATATCAGAGATTTAATTTGGATGATTTTGTAATAAAACATTCAACATTAATGTGAGTTTAATATTGCAGGTTTGTCCTCCACATGAATCAGACCACAAGATTAGCTCTTCAACCTCTTCTGACAAGTTCATTTCCATGTGCTTCAACAGACATGAGCTGATTTCTTGTGCTCCTCTTCCAGCATCCCCTTCTATCTATACATAACAAAAACAGTTTCCAGAATGTACTCCCATATTATATAACTATAGCTGTCGCTTATAAAAGATCACATTTGACGGGATTCTTGGGAGCGGTAATATTTCTTCTTAATCGAAAGTTACACTTTCAAGATTGGTTGATCATGTCGTCTTTGAGCATTTCACGAGCTTCCTCCGCAGTTTTCATATGTTGGTTTTGTTCCTCTTGCAATAACAATTTTTAATTTCCAGAAGCACAGTGAATTTGTGACTTAAGTGAGTCACATTTATTGCATGCATCTTTTTTTTTAATTTTGAATAAAACAAATGTTTGTATTTTTCCAAGCTAACAGTATTTTGTGATTCTTCTTTGTATAAAATGGTCATCCCTGGATGTAAATAATCATTCTGTCTGTCCTTTCTACAGTAATGAGACATGTACTTTGGAATTTTATTAATATGTTTAATTACTTTTTTTCCCTTTTCTATCTTTGATTTTGTTCTCACTCATCTTTTTCAGAGCAGTATTAACACGTGTTGTAATGTATGAATGAAGGTGTGTCTGCACACAACTATATCCTTGTTTTAGATTTCTGACACATTTTCTCTTTATATCTACTTCTTTTACCAAAGCCCATCATTACTGTTTGTGCATCATATGACCCAAGGTTGTAAAATTTAGTAAAGTCTATATTTTTCCTTTCAGAATTAACAGTTTCATAACATCTCAATTTACATTTGAACACATACAATCCGATTTCAGTAGGAAAACAGTAGAACATTTCTGGAAAAGTTACTAGATTTCCCTATGCCAAAACATATGATTTGAAAGATCATATGTTTAGCAGCTCATCACGTCAGTATTACATGGTTTTATGTGGCACATGTAACTCTGTAATATTCAATTTGATAATTGTTTATTTTAACCAGGTGTTATGTGACAAGTAATACATTCTGTTAAATATGGCATTTAAAAGTAGTTGTGTTGACAATATTAGCCATTTTAATGAAGAACTTATTAACGAGCTGTTAGTTAATGACGATAGTGGTAGTGAGAAAGAAGACGTATTACTCCCAAATTACAACGCATCTGTTAAAATGTAAGAATAATGTTTGGCTTCTAACTCAGCATTATTTTAATGCTCAGCTAGGGTGCTTAGTTATGTAAGCTAGATGTGCCATGGACCTTTTGTTACGCCCTCTCATTTCTTTACCTCGTAGGAAAAGGCCACTAACAAAAATACTACAAGGATAAGAGGGAGTAAGCTAACATAGTAATAATAAAGAGAAAACAGCATCAGCACGAGTTAAATGTAAAAAGTAATTATAATTAATTCATTCAAAAATAACAGACAGTAATTTAAGTGGCCTTAATATCTAGTAGAACGAAGAAAGACATTTAATTACTTTATTGCTTATTGCTAAAAAAAAGATTGATTCAATTAGCCCAGATTAGCTTTATATCAATAAAGCTATGAAAACAATAAATAACCAAATCTATTCACGAAATATAAAAAGCTAGAAGGGCCTTTCTACACTGTTCAAAAGCGTCTTAACATCTGCAGACATTACGAAAACATATACTCTTCCAATGTAAAGTTATATTTTTAAATTCCATACTTTTACTTTAAATATCACGAGAGTATTCTAATTTCACACAAAACAAAAGTACCTTCAAGTACTACAATATACATTTATGCTACAAACATTACGTTAACTAACACGAGAGTTTCACACCTCAAACCTAAAGTAAACTCACGCGGGAAATACTGAACAAAGTCTAACAATTGATGCCAAGTTAAAGAACATTTAGAAGTTTACCACATTTCAAATATAAATATACGCGAATAATAGCCAAGTTTATGTTTCACAAAATATTGGAATGTATATAAATGACTTTAAATATACAACAACAACAAAAGCTAGGATAATACGGATAGTCTAAATATCCAGATTATTAAGATAGATAATTTTAATATACTGTATTTAAATTAACATTTCATTAAGTTAGAACAGCAGACATTGAGAATTTACTAACATCTTTAAGAAACAAGCCCATATTAATATTTGTTTTGTATGTGTCTTAGCTTCTTAATAGAAGCTAATTTCTCATTTATCTATCTATGGGTGTGGGGTCTTCATCAAGGCCACCTTTAACATATGTGGGACCAACCTGGACAAACTTAATTTGTGGGGATCTGGCAATCTACCTCCCCCTAAAAAAATTTTATAAAATATGCTGGGTTAAATATTATTACACTAGATTGCACCTACATACCAATTTTCAACAGTTTAATAGATCAAGAAAGGCTCTAAAATGTAAATACATGTACTAATTAATGCTAAACGCCATTATTTATTCCCAGCCCTTTGTTTGATTTTATTCCCCAACGAAGTTGGTATGTATCAAGATACAAAATATAGCTGTCAAGTTTGAATTAAATTGGTTAATGCGTTCAAAACTTGTCATGAGACATATCCATCTCAGAAAGACAAATGCAAATCATTGGAGTTAGAACGGAGAGCTCACTTCACTCATTCAGTAAATCAATACTCTGAAAATATTTGCTAGATCACCTTTTCAAACTATTAAACCTGTACAGTCTTCGTTGCTTCAAGGGTGTACACTGTACAGTCATAAGGTTTTTAGGAATTCAAGGATTTTAAGAGTCATCCTTCTTAAAATGAAAGCAATGGTCAATATAACAAGCTTAGTACAAAGATGACATGAAACCAAAGTAAAGTATGTACAATTAGTCAAATTAAATATGTTTATTTCCAGGATGATGCAGGAACTTCATCAGATACCAACAGAAGATATTGAAGAAACCCTGGAGGCTGCCGTGAGAGAAGCAGTGGACGATGATACCTTTCGGAAAGTGAAACGTGTCAGCTATGCTCACAACTCTGCCGATGTATGCACTAATATCAATTATTAATAATGTTTTATAAATAAGTTAGATTTATGAATGCTCTAACATTTACAAGGTAGTATCATTTGTTATATTTTCATTTTAAATAGATATTTAGAAACAAGTATCTTTCTCCATATAGTTTTATCATAATTTTTGCAGTTTAAAGAAACACTTCATTAAGTGTACACTTTCAAACATGCGACTAGTGCTCCAGTACAGGAAAAAAAAGTGATAACACTGGTGCCAATCTAGAGGACCTGAATATTACTGATACTAAAATGTCACCACCTTTACAATCGCACGAACCAAATTATTGTATATTACGCTTAAAGTTATATCCTGTGACATTGGTTTAAAGTAACCAAATACAGTAAAACCTACCCAAAACTGACCCAGAATATAACGGAAACCTGTGAAAATGATCAAAATATTTCTTTTTCATTACATTTACTATGTAAAACATCATATATAAAACGGAAACCTCTCTAACATGGAAACGGGTGGCTTATAAGCGTAGTTTTACAACACGGGAAGTATCTAAGGCTGAGTGGTAAAGGCAAACTGGGGAAAAATGATTTTTAGGCTTATAATGGGTAGTTAGAAAGTTTCAGAAATCATAACAGCATTTTTCAGAGTAGTGTGTGTGTGGCGAGGCTAAGGATGTTGATGCACACAGATGGTCGCAGAATGGAAACAAAAATTACCGTCCATTATTCAAGGATACCACCCCAGAGATGTGTTCGATAGCGATCAAACCAGACTTTTTTTTCTAGAACCATCCCAACAAGGACCTTGGCTGAGCACCTAGACAAATGTGTCGGTTATAAAAAGGCCAAAGAGAGCATAAGTGCTTACATTTGTGGTAATATGGCGGGTGATCTAGAAAAATGTTGGTGTTTGAAAAAGCTGCCAAACCAAGATCCTTCAAAGGACTTGACCGTGATATCATTACGTAACATGGATGTCTAACAATAAAGTGTGGATGACTGCTGCGATCATGGAGGAGTGGCTTCACAGTTTCATTTTTTAAATGAAAAACCAGAAAAGGAAAGTATTTTTTATAATGCAACAAGTCATCCTATCCTCAGACTTTCTAACGTGTCTCTCATTTTTTCCTCTACCGTTACAACATCGATAACACAACCCATGGACCAGGGTGTAAGTTAAACTCTAAAATGTTTTTACAGTAAGCTTGTGTTACAGCATCTTCTCGCTGAGATGGAAACCAGCGAATCATTGACAGCACTCATTAATAAAATAACTGTTAGAAATGTTGTGTATTGGGTTTCTCGTGCTGCAGGACAGATTTGTCCTGACACTGTTAGGAAATGCTTTCAAGATATTGCGGAGGCTGATGATGATGAGGGCAAACCACCCTAAAAGAGCTTGCTACCATATTGATAAGAGGACACCTGTACATCGATGCTGAGGCTGTTCTTTCGATAAGCATTTCCGCATCAAAGAAGGGGGTTGAAAAAGCAGTGGATCTGGTAAAGAGTGACCCAGCTGGCCAAGATGATATTGTAAACATTCATGAAGAGAGTAACAGCGGAAAACTGCACTAAAGACTTGAAGATCAAGACCTATTCTGAAGCTTTGTGTGCAGTGAGTGAACTTTAGGAATTAGCTGTCCTAATCTGATGGAGTTGATGCAGGAAGCTACAGAGGAGACTTAGAAGGTTGCTATCCAGAAGACAATAAAACAGCTTTTATTAGTTAAACTAAGCAAACAAACACTTGGTAAATAGAGCCATGCTGGAATAGTCTAGAGCAGTGGTTCCCAAACTGTGGTCTTCCAAGGGGTTCACCAAAATGTTTCTGTAATGGTGGATTTTTGCAGCACTTTTCGAGAAAATGGGGAGAATTTACAACTGTTTATCTTCTCACACTGAATTCAGGTGGTTATCTCAAGGTAAAACTCTTATAAGATTGTTTGAACTTAAACACAAAGTTTTCATTTTTCTTACAAACCATCCCTTTCACAAAGCAAAGTGCATGCAATATCAACTGTGGCTTTGGCCTATTTGGCAGACATTTTCTCATAAATGAACTGTTTAAACCTCTCTTTTCAGGGGTTAAATATTAATGTTTTTACCGTGCAAGACTGTATCGAGTCGTCTATAAAAAAATAGCTTTTGGTAAATGCGTTTAATCAACCATCAAAGTGCTTTGATACCCTTCATGACTTCATGGTAAAAAATCAGCTTTCTTTTGATGAAAATATAAAGAACATGGTTATAGAACACTTAAAGGGACTTGGAAAAACCTTTAGAGAACATTTCTCAGCCATAATAACAATTGAATTCACAATCCCCTGGAAGCAACAGCAGTTTTGAAACCCTCCACATTAGGCGTGATGCTAAAGAGCAGCTCCTTGAAATTTATACTGATTATGAATTAAAGAAAAGCTATAAATCCTTGTCATTAATTGGTTAGTTGGTTTATAGGAGGAGTTCTCATTGTTAGGTACCATTTTATTCTATGTGTTTGAGCAAGAAATCTTTTTCCTCATATGCCTATAAAAATAAATACAGGAACAGCCTCAATGCTGAAAGTGACTTGAGACTTTATTTATCTTCTTTGGTTCTTGACTTTAAAGCTCTGTGCCATCCAAAACAAGCACATCCTTCTCTCTAAGTAACATGAAAATATGACTAGCTGTTAAAACATGTTAACATTTTTTAAACTTAAATCGCCATGGAATTATGTGATAAAAAGAGGGTATTCCCAGTTATGTCAATGCAGCAATTTCCAGTACCACTTTAAAAAAACATGTGAAATGTGATAATATTGCGGCAGTAAAGATAAGAACATTTTACTACAGTATTTTGCTTATTTCATTTCAATTTTAATTTTTAAGACAAATGTATATTATCTGAACAAGTAGTTTCAATATTATTTAATTATATTTGGCATCCCAAATTACCTACCGAGCTATATTAGATTAATTTGAAGATATTAAACATTTTGATTACAATTATTAACTAAATTTCATAAAAATTAGGTATAAAATTAAGTGTGTGGCTATGAATATTTACCAGGGGGTTTCAGATGTTTGTGAGACGAGAATGTTTGGGAACTGCTGGTCTAGAGCCTTTCTTTACAGGTACACATCACATCTTCATAACAAAAACAATGAAAGGTTGTTAGCCATTAAAACCTGAGCTCTAAGCAGTTAGGCCTACTCGCTACAATTTCTTACAACGTTCTGAACAGTAGCTTGAAATCTCTCACTCTGAACGGACACTCTGACTGTGACTGACGCCCTAGTGTGGAAGCGTAAAGTGAGAATGTAAACAAAATAATATACCGGTACTTTACTTTATAATATAATAAAGTAACAATAATATAATCTACGCATTTAATTTATGTAAGGGCCAACTTCAATCAGCAAAACACAAGTAAAACTGTATAATAAAACATTTATAAAAATAATAAATAAAAACTAAACATTTTGTTAAAGCTAAAATATTTATTTTTTAAATAGCCATCTTCAAGAAGCACCCAATTTTAGGATGTCTTGGACATTTAAAACCCGTTGTGAATGTCTTCTGTACTTACATTTATTTTGTTGAAGTTATTGACTTTAAGACAATCTTTATGATTCAATACATTTGTTTGTAGGTTCTGCAGAATCTGGGTTTGGCTGGCGGTGTAGTTAATGCAAACCAGCCAGATACTTCCAACTCCCCTCTCTCTGATCCAGCCATGTTGGACCAGGTAATCCAAGCTCTCGTCAGCTATCAGAAGCACCAACATCCAGGCCAGCCTTTATCTCGGAAACCCTCACTTTCCCGCAAGCCCTCAACCCGCCTGAACAGACTTCACCCGCTGTCTCGCTCAATGAGACAAGGCTCGACGAGGTCCACGGGCAAGAACTCTACTAGAACTTCATGGTTGCTGCCTCAGCTCAACGAACAAGAGCAGGGCGACTCTCAGGGTGAGGCTTAGTAGGTACATCTTTTATGTGCACAGAGAGAACTTAATAAAGAAGACTTTCTAAATGTTCATGGTGAAGCCTACTGTTTAGCAGCATGTCCAACCAAGAAAATTATGGAAATTCCCAGTTTTTCAGAATATCTCAGTAAACATATTAATTTCTCCAGGTTAATATCAAACCAACTACCAACACTGTTTTTATCTTTCGTTTCAATAAATCTTTATTGAAAATACTATGGAAAGTAAAATAGAAGTACTTAATATAAAAACTGATGTGATCTACAAATTTCACTTTTGACTTCTAGTCTTAATACCAATAAAATAAAAGTATAGAAAATTTCACCAAACAAATATGTTTATGTGAAATATACTTCATACCATGTTACTTACTTTCTGGCACTAAAAACTCGAAAGTGCATTGCCATACTTACAAAAGAACTTCATCTATCCCTGTCTTGAGCTAGTTCTATCCAGTCCACCTCACTACACCCTATCTCTTCCAGGTCCATTCTAATGTTATCCTCCCATGCGTCATACCTCGTTATTAGTTTGCATGAAGACTGTTCTTTACACAGAAGAGAATAAAGTAAAGGATGACCAGAAAGATTAGGAAAAATACTTTAAGACGTTTGCAATAAAAAAACATGATGCAAACTTTAGAGAGTGTGCAAAAAGGTAATAATTACTTTTTCAAGAAAGTGGCCATTATAATCATTTCCACGATGTGAGTTTTATTCTTTTAGAACTCTTCATGAGGGGGTGTAAAAGGTGTAACTTGATTTCCTGGGAAAGGGAAATAAAGTGTTGGCAATAAAGTTATCAAGAATATCAAAACCATTGATTTAAATAGGCGAGTTTCAGCAATTGACTTGGCTATGTTTTGGTATAGAGTGTTTTCCACTAAGTGATTCTTACCAAGGTGGAGTGCGAAAGCGACTTTGAGATATTTTACCTAAACAAAAATGGTGGTTGGGGTGGAGTAGATCTAACAGCTAGTAGAAGAATTTATATAATTCTACTACATGTTATGCAAATCGATGGAAAATGAGCGATTTAATTTTATTCTTAGTTATATTTGCGCTTATCTTGACTATTCCTAATATCTACACAACACATTAAGCTAAACAGTATATAATATTAAATTGGTCTAGAGCATATAGTACTCTTATTTGATCCATAACTAAACAGTTTTTAAGTACCTACTATTGTCATGTATTTCTAGTTAGTAATTGCTGTCCATTTTAATTTGCAAAAACTTAATATCCATCGATTATAAAGTTATACTTGTTTAAATCCAACAAGTGATGCTGTTTTGAAATTGGTGCACAAATTCCCGGCTCGTTGGTCGTAACTATACTGTTTAGTATGGTGAAGGAAAGCGTTACCAAACTGAGCTCTGTTATCGTCTCAGTCCTAAACATGTTAACATCGATACCAGGTCAACCGTGTAAAAGCCGTGGTCATAAAATCGGCATCAGGTCATCCACGAAAAAACACTTTATAAAATAACTGGTTAGTAATGGTGGGCAAAGCTTCGAAAAGCCAAAAAGTCAAATCTCCTTTGGCTTCGACTTCACAGCTAC